>OZ007573.1:34525248-34555248 GCA_963931925.1 Onchidella celtica | reverse complement strand
AAAACGGACTGTAACTGGGTACTTTGCTCACACAAAGTTAATACCCGGTTACTTCGTCCAATTTAGACACTTATTCGGTTATGTTTATGAGCGTGGTCAGTCAGCCTTTCCCTGGATCAATATTGTTCTCCGCTGGCACTATGTGAAACCACACGAGTGGAAATTATTTAAATCTTTCCCTACGGGCCAGGATACCCCTTCTGGACTGAGCACCTCGTTGGTTTACACGCCATATTGTACTGTGCATTTGTAAACAAAGATCGCCTTCCTACACAACAGCTGTCCAAACTATACACTTATCGCACATGTGTTATCGCTGGACATGATAATATTATGACAAAGGAACTTTACCAAGAATTCTATTTTTACGGTTCAATTTCACAGGATGTTAATTTCCAAAACAGTGGTCAAGGAATACCTTTGCAATGTCACAACGCAGGCTGCGTTGTACCGGCTGTCGCTAGGGAAGTGTGCGTTGTACCGTAGGCAACGAGTTAATTCCGTGCGTGCACACAAGCCACTTTTAATCGGCCAACTGGCTGGATAGTTTTAATGAGATTTGGCGGACTTGCCTACTTGGTTTTTATCTCATATAAATTCAATGCCGTAACGTCACCAACTAGTTGGGCAATCAAAATTTTCAGCAGAGTAAAAAAAAAAAAACCAACCCGGTTTTGCGTGAAATGAATTCCTTATCCGACATATATTTTCAGCAAATGCAAATGGATATTGAAATATTATACTTCTCCTTACTGACTAGAAAGAGTATAATTCCTTCAAGGAGTTTTTTTTTTTTAATACATAGTTTGACAGGAAAAACTTACATTTGCATTTGTGCAAATACACGTAGGGGATTTCATGATATAGTTTGCGTGTTACACGAGACACAGGACACTGAGACCAATCAATTCGTCATATTCGGTCCTTCGATTTGCGCGCGTATCATCAATGTCAACAAAGCTACAATTCGCACCACACCCTTTAATACATAGATATACTACATGTTCGTGTAGTATATCTATGCTTTAATATTTAGACGAAAAAGAATAGTACTCTCTGTATTTATACGCAGAGCAATTTGTCGACATATCGTTCGGGAAGAAATAATTCGTCTGGTTACTCTGTGCCTGCTTCGGGTAATGTTTTTATCTAGTTTTGTCATTGTCGTGAATTTTAACAACAACGCCAGCAGGACACTGTTGGCGGACAGCCTGTCCTTGAGACACTGCTGTAACAATCGGTCACTGGAACTACTGAACGGCGTTTCCTGCAACACTCGCCACAAAACGGAAGAGACTAACAACTCGATTGCGTGAGCACTGAAAATAATGACCATGTTGTTGTTACAACAGCGACGCAGCTCTTAATGCTGTATTGCGTGAAACATTTCGGAGATTTCACTGCTTTAGAGCAGTGATTCTCATACTTTTAAAACTCGTCCTCCTTCCCGTACATCTATGTACCACAGCTTAATAAATTATTTCCCCGTGCAATATTTCAGTTTCGGTTCCATAGAACCACAATTCTTAACCTTATAAAACCCGCCCTCTCTCTCTCTCTCTCCCTCCCTTCCTCCCCCCCCCCCCATTATCTATCTATCTATCTGTCTGTCTGTCTGTCTGTCTGTCTGTCTGTCTGTCTGTCTGTCTGTCTGTCTGTCTGTCTGTCTTCTATCTATCTATCTATCTATCTATCTATCTATCTATCTATCTATCTATTTCTATCTATTTATCTATCTATCTATTCCCTCTCCATCTCCCCCCCCCCTCTCTCTCTGTCCCGCTCTTCCTCTCTCTCTCTCTCCCTCTCTCTCTCTCTCTCTCTCTCTCTCTCTCTCTCTCTCTCTCTCTCTTTCCTCCCCTCCACGCGCAGAATTCAGTCGGATCCAGGAGACCTAGCAACGCTGAAGGGTCAATTCAGGTCAATGGAATCATGCAAAAGAGATTAAGATGAACGCCAGTAAAAAGGGTACTGCACAATCTGGAATAACAAAAACAAAGCTACTTACTATGTTCACAACACCTGTAGTGTGCGTTATTCAACAGCCTGGGTATTTCCCCTCTCAAAGGCTGTTGTTGGAAGTACGTATGCACCCCTACGCGTTTTTCGCTACGGACACGTACGTTTACGTACCTATCCCTAACCCCGTTCTTATCCTCAACCTTAAATCTTATCGAATCCCTACCCTGCCCCCTGCCCATTCAACCGCAAAACAGGAAGAAGACAAAAAGAAAATCTTAAAGAATAATTAATTAAGACTGTCGTTGGCAGTATTTCGGGGGGAGCTCTCTAGCTCTGGCGTCACTAAAGGCTTTCAAGGACATACATCTAGCGCAAAAAAACTTGGGTAACGTACGTACTTGTAACAACATTCACTCTCCCCCGTTGAGAACCGCTGTTTCAGAATATTGTGGGAAAAGAATGTGTTCACACCATTCAGTTACAGACTGAGTGGTCTTTATTACAGCATTTAACACTTTAGAGCAATCTATTCTGGAATGGTCGTCTGTGTTTGGACATTACGTGTATTTATTACAAGGTATAGGAGGAAAACGTGTTGCAGCCTTGCGTGTAGACAAAATGTACAGAAACATCACTGGTTAACCTTTCAGTGCCTAGACACAGACTGTCGAATATAACAAGTTCTGAGACACACAAAACGTATTGGAACTGGCCGTGTAAATGCAAAAATATACGTGAAGCCTACAAGGGAAGAAAGTCAGTTGTCACAAAATGCAAGTTTTGCGGTTACCTCCCTCAGCTCTTATCTAATATATTTAGCTTTGTTCCTCTCATACTGACTAAGTGAAAACCAACCGTTATCCAGCAGTAGGAGCAAATTTAGATAAGACATCCTCTGTTCAACCTATGGACTTTCAAACTTTACAATGTGAATTTCTCCAAACCTTCAGTGTATGACAACTGACGCTTTCCCCCTGAGTCTTCAAGTAATAACAAAACAACAACAACAACATCGTATTGACTAAAAAGTGTGTCACCGTTACAACAGTGGACACCAAAAGGTCTCAGTCTTGCTTCATTCCACTCACATCTCCACACCAGTGCCTTTCGAGGAAATAACTTGTACAGTTTTTCAGCTAAACTTAGCAAAGTGTTCGATCAACTTTTAACACTTTAAACTCCCGTAGGTGACACTTTCAGAACTGTATTGTTGCTGCTGTTCTTTTTCAAGAATGGTAGAATACACTAAGTCTTTGTCTCCATTTTCGGATAGGCCAACTGAATAACTGTGTGTGTGTTTAGGTGTTTATTTTAGAAGTTTTCGCTGCATTTGACATTTACACCTCACTTTTCTTGTTTTTATTTTTCTTGTTCTTGTTTCTGTGTGTTTTTGTGGTGGGGATTTGTTTTTTTTTTTAGAAGTTTGCCCAGGCAGCGACTTTGTTCGGCCTGCTGTTCTCGATTTTCGCCAGCCAAGGCATCCTTAATGTGCGCAGCCTGCTCACGGGCGATCCGAGTTTTTAGTCCTTATACGAGAAGACTAGGTGCGTGATCCTACTTACCATAGGATGAGGGACAGGAATTCCCCCCCCCCTAAAAAAAAAACAACCTCCAACATGCCTGCAGCGACCGGGGATCGAACTCAGTATCTTCCGCATGAGAGGTGAGCACCTTGCCTCTCTAGACCAACGTGTCCCCAACGTGGAGCTTGAATAAAACACGGTGAACGGTTTCAAATATTTATATATGGAACACTGGACGCCTGAGGGTGAACTTCCCTCCCGTGAAAATTAGCGAACAGTATTCTGATCAGGGAGCTGGATGTGATCCAAACGTGGTACACGGTATGTTTGAGGAAAAAAGCACGCAGTTAGACAAGTGATGAAGAGATATTCGTTGAAAGATCTCCTGCTGTTTCACTAACCACCGGACAAATATTACATTTAATTCTTAATGGCCTGTTGTAACTGAGTTAAGACTTAGAGATTATTTTATATTCTTTCATTACTGAAAGTCAACTAAACATATTAATGCATAATTCATGTTCCAGTTAAATCTAAAAATGGACTCTCATTATATAATTATCGGCTTCATTTGGAAAAAGAAAAAAAAAATGTTCATTTGTGGCTAGACATTTGTGACCTTTTCCGTGACTGTGCACAAACCATTCGGCTTCACAAATACAACCGTTTGTTGTTGTTGTTGTTGTTTTTGGCAAACCTTCCTCTTGCATCTCTAGCCCTACTACGACTCGCCGATTAGCTTTCTGTCCATCATGTTACACATTCACAGGCCACAGATTTCTCATTTTCTATATATATCACGATAACACTTCATTAAAATTCCAGACAATGGCTAACAAGGGTGGCATTCCGTGTTTTAATAGTCTTATTTATTCAGTCATTTTCGATGTTGTTGTGTTTTTTTCTTACTTTCCTCTTTCTCTCTCATTACCTTGACTGTTAGTTCTTTTATCTAGTTCAGTGTGCGTGCAGAGGTGCAGTTAGACCGAATGCCAATTAAGACTGTCATTTCCAAAGATCAATTATTTTGACGGAAAGATGCCGATCAGTGTTGGCAACAAAATATCGCCCAGACTGATCCAATTTGAGCCCGCACACTTCCAATCAGAGGCGTAACTAACATTCATGGGGGCCCAGGGCAAAAAAAAAAAAAAATGTCCTTTAAAAACTCTTTTCCTTAAAATTTACTTTTTTTTTTTACCATAAAATTACCACACACCTCCCCACCCCACCCCCTTTCTCTCCACCCCACATACCCGCATATATGGTGGCCAGGGTTTGGGCGCCACCTACTCGGCTCTACGCTACTTACGCCCATGCCTCCAGCCTTCCAATCCTCCTCCTTTCCGATTCATTCACTTCCGGGTTTCCTCCCCCCCCCCCACCCCACATCCAGCCCCCTCCCCAGCCCCCAACCCCAAGTCCCCTTCCCGTGTGTCAAACAACACTTCGTGTTTCCTTTCTCTCAATACCTTCTTCACCCTTTCTGTCACTCTCATAGATCCCAAATTCCCCCCCTCCTCTCCCCCCCCCCCCTGCCCCCTTTTTTTCTTGTTTTTTTTTTTGGTTTTGTTTTGTTTGTTTTGTTTCTTTCCTCTGCCCTTCTGTCCTATTTGGCATCTCCCGTTCATTAGGAGACACAAATCTTTCTTCATTAACTCAACTAATCCTATTACGCCGTGAAATAAAAATGCCTGTACAAATTCCCATCAGGCAATCACGCGGGGCTTACACTGAGAAGCCACACGTTTTTATTTACATGACTGTATACATCCACCTCCGCTTTTTTTCTTTTTGCCTGTTTGTTTTTTAGTTTTTGACTAAATCTGTTTCATTTCTGGGGGTGCAGTGGTGGTGATGGTGAATAGATTTGTGAATGCGTTTTGTCGTTCACGTGCGTTGTTTCATTTGTGTTGCTAGTGATGGTGGCAATGGCGTTATTGTTGTTAATGTTATTGATGATGGTGATGATGATGATGATGGCCAGAGGAAAGATGATGGTATTAATGATGCTGATGATAAAGGGGATGACTTTGGTAAAATATTATTTTGGCATCTAATTAGTTACAGTATGTTGTGTCTGCACGACATGAGAGTGCCTCGTTAATTCTATTTGAGAAATTCAAAGAAATTTGAAGGCACCAGGGGACAATGTCTTATATCTTGTGAGATTGTTACCAATTATGCTGATGATGGTGGTGATGGTAGGGTCATTTGATGTCGATAATGATGATAATATTGATGATAATGGTGATGATAATGATGATGACGATGACGATGATTATGACGATGATGACGATCATGAAAGTAATCGTGTTGATGATGATGATGATGATGATGATGATCAGGACGATGATGATGACAATTATGAAAGTAAGCGTGATGATGATGATGATGTTGATGACGAATGATGATGACAATCATGAAGGTAATTGTGCTGCTGCTGCTGCTGATGATGATGATGCTTATCATGATGATGATGATGATGATCATGATGATGATGATGATCATGACGACCATGAAAGTAATCGTGATCATGATGATGATGATGGTGCTGGTGGTGGTGGTGATGTTGGTGAGTCCTTGCCTTTTAACTTACTACAGAAAGACTGGATTTCAGTTTGACCACCTCGTGACATCCTAGACAGCGAGTCAAAACTAAATCTAAGGTTTCAGCGTATTACAACTATCAGAGGGTCCGGCAAGACTTTGTCATCCACACAGTACAGATCTTGGAAAACCCCAGTCTAAAGACTTTCCCTTACAATCAATAGAATTAATCACTGAAACGTTTTCTAATTTAGGTCGCGGACGTCTAAAAGTCTGCTGCCATCAAATGTATGTTTTCAGGGCTATTTCTGCGAGTCTTTTTCACTCACTGAACCCCCGCGTGTTTTATATAAATCGCTTCCTCAGTTTCTATTACGTGTGTTGCCATGTACGTGTATTCTGAGATATAATTCCCTTCGAAAAACAAAATAATAGTCGTCAAAAACACTTTCAGAAAAAACATGCTCCGTGGGTATAGGTTGTGGTTATCGCTGTGGTTCTGTCAATTGTGGCAAAAACCTGGTACGTCGCATTTTAGGGTTTGCCATGGTCTTCGTTCAACTTTAAGTTTTCTGTCGCCCGGCACCTTTGTGTTGGCATTTTCTTTTTCGAACCACTGGACTATTACCTCTTACCTATTTGAAAAATCATTGTTAAAAAAACAACAACAACATGTCTTCGTAGCAAGATTTGGCACAAATCAAATTAAAATGTGACCAACCTCCCCCCCCCCCCCCCCCCCCCGCGTTCAAAATAAGCAAGAAGAAAACTATTGAATACGACAAGAATTGAATGCAAAATGAACTGTGCAAATGTTCGGTCACCAAGGGCCTTCTTCATCGGGCTTTAAAAAAAAAACAAAAAACCGGAAAAAGCCCCAGTGCGACCTATGGCCTATCTGTGTATATTCAACTGATGCGGTTTTCTAATAAAATAGCTGTCTAGAGTGTCTGTCTTTTTTTTATTATTAAGAACGCTTTGATCCTGCAATATATTTTTTTAATTGTCTGACCTCTGAGCTCTGGGCAGCGAAAATCATATAATTGTAAAAACCAAATTTAAAAGCTAACAATTAAGTCTTGTAATTTCGTTGTTGTTGTTGTTGTTCTACGTCAGAGCAATTTCATGGCGTACTCTTGCAGACTATGCAATACCTTTTAAATACGCTGAATCCATTTTATCTCCCAAGAGATTTTTTTTTTTTTAAATCGCGTAAATCTATCGCATTCAGTCTCCTCCTCAAGAGATGAAACTCGTGCAGTCTTTCTCCTTTAAGACGTTGTTGTCTGTATTTTTTCTGTCTTTACCTCGGTCTGCCCTGCTGTGTGTCTGTCGACGGTCAGACTGCACTGTTGTTAGTGTTTCTTCGACCTTTTTCGTCATTTTTTAAAACGTATTATTTTCTCATTTCGTCTGACTTTCTCCTTCTCCATGTCAGCATAAGTGTGAGAAATGTAATCAGCTTTGCTTCTCTCTTGTACTTCTTTACAGCCACTTAAATAACTCCAGTTTTATCACTATCGAGACAGAATTCTAATTCTACGCACGGTTTTCTCTCATTTCGTAATCCATGTTAAGGCATTCTACTTTCATACCACAGAGAAAAACCACGTCAGAAAATCTCTCAAGAGCACTGAAGACGTCTTTGAGTCTACGTGCCCTTAAGGACACCGAAACTCTACGTGTGATTAGTTACAAAAGTCGAAGAGCTCATTTATACAGTGGTCCCAGAGAAAACGAATCGATAGTTCACCCACTATATAGCAATGTGTCTGCTGCGCTGCACCATAAAATGTATTATCAACAGAGCACCAATGTGCCAGCGGTAGGTAACAATGCACCAGCATACCAGGGTGCAACACCGTATCTGTGATGCAAAAACATTTGACTACATCGTCAACTTACCCATAGAGATTTGTTTGGAGGTTCCGAAAAAGAAGTAGATGATAACAGGGAAGAAAGACATGTACAAGCCCACTACCGGGGGCAGATCTGCCAACATTGAGTACGCCATTCCTGGGAACAGAATTTAAAACAGAACTAACAAAACAGTAATGAAAAAACTACTATGTTGCCCTCCCCTTCCCCACAACTGACACAGTTCATCCGGCAATTGAAATATCCATGCTATCTACATGTTAATATGTTTTATTATAAATCAAGGGATGAACTGGTTAACAGTCTTAGGTGATACGAGAGAAAAGAATACCTCCAGCAGGCTGATAAACTAACATGATACATCTGCTGTTCAAAATACCTTTAGGAATGTTGCAAAATTCCCACAACAGTGGCACATTTGGACGAGATTTTATAGAAAAAATTATACCTTGGGGTAGCTGCATATTCCATTAGAGGTAACAGACTTTTCTTAAACATGTGTTAAAATACCCTGAGTCACGTTGCAAAATTCCTACGAGGGTAATAAATTTAGACGATACAGGAAAAGAATACTTTGAGGCAGGTTGCAAAATTCCCACAAAGTATTTTACAATGACAGACTACCCTGAGGCACATTGCAAAATTCCTACAAGGGGTCTTAAAGTGACACAAGCTCCAAATGAATTCCCGCAAAAGTAATAATCTTGGATAATATATTACAGGGATAAGAATACCTTGAGGTAGCTGCATGATTCCTACAGTCAGTCCAGCCACGATATCATTGGGCAAGTCAGATTTCCATTGGTATTTTCTCATGATCCGGATAAACGGGAAGACACTGAGAGCGCATTTTTTCCATTTCTCCTTCCTGCACTGGCAGCTATCCTTGATCTTCCTGCGTACTGAGTCCTGTTGAGAAAACAAGCAATTCCGATTATGTTATACTTCAACAGTAGAATAAATGATGACGAGAGGAAGAAGTATAAAGACGACCATAATTTTGAAAGTGATCTTTTTCCGTTTCTTCATCTTGCACTGGTTACTAATGCTCAATGTTCCCCCCTGGTGCTGCCCGTCACTGACATAAAACAGATTTTTGAGATTATGGAATAGATTAGGGTCGGCAACCAACCAGATCCGGCCCGCGAAGAGGTTCTGACAGGCTCATGATCAAACTACATTATTAGCTGACTCAGTAGGCTACAGCAAGCCGCTCTGAGCGGTCCATCCGAAAAGCAACTTACTACTTCAAATTGTACATGAGAATTACACCGAGAAATATTCTTTGTTTGATTATCAATAATTCAGCATTTTACCACATGCACATTTCTCCGAGGCTTCGCTACAGCCATATCACTGATCACCGTCTTTCAGAGAGGTCAATATGAGACCATTTGTTTTCTGAAAGAAACTAGCAGTAATTGAATCAGTTCGGGAACTGCGGGAACGATCCGTCAACGCAAAAATGTGGATATATATATCATATTTCGTGATCCCGACTGGCTAGCAACCTTGGCAGTGCTTGCGGCATCTGTTGTTAAGCAAGAATGATTGTCTAGTATGCGTTATTCATATTGATTTGTATTTAAATGCATAATTCCCATATTTCAAGCTTTCTTTTGTAATGGCATTTATCTGGCCCACCGTCCACTAATCGACACGCTATTCGGTCCGCAGAGGCAAAGAGGTTGCCGACCCGTGGCATAGACCAGGGGGCACCAAACATTTTTTGTCTGAGGGCCGGAAAACTGACAGACTTACAAGCGCGGGCCGCATAAGCAATCTGTTCAATACTTGTAAGCCAGAAGAAAAACTCTAGAGCAAAGGCGATGTTTTAATATTAAAAAGGTATCAATTTACTATAAAAAACAAATCATCAAAGAGGTTAGCAAGGAAGCTTGTCCATCCCGTAGCTCTAGATATCCCTAGTTTTATCAAACGAAATCAAGTACCACCGCGGGCCGAATGAACTGACGTCGCGGGCCGGGTCGCCGTAGTTTGGTGATGCCTGGCATAGATGAACAAAAACGTGCAAGATGATGCACTGCCGAGTCGAAGGCGTTTCTCAAACCAAAAAGAAAAATCGCCGACCGGCGCTGCACTGTGGCGGTGATGTGTTGGCTCCAGTTGTAACTAGGCTGCAATTACACTAAGGGAAATTTCCGAAATGGGATTAAAGAAGTTTACAAAATGCAAAAAAAATATTAAGAATATTAAGCCTAGCTAAGTAGCCCCTGCACATTCATCTATCTTTCTGCTTATTAGAACCCGCCCCGCCCCACACCCATTAAACCTCGCCCCGTCTCCTTTCAGAAACATTATTTAAAAAGTGTATTCTCTTTGACACCATACTTCCGGGGACATCACATTATCAAAGATGCGACAAGAAGACAAAAGCTCAACAGGGTAAACGTTTTTTGCACCAAGACGAATGATGCTACTCCGGCCCCACCACTTGAGCTTAAAACATTTTCAAAAACAAAAAGCCCACGCTGTATTCCGGCTGTATTCATGGATATTTCGTTTCATTTTGTGAACGTTCTCAAATTTCTCATGAATTCTCTTTTAAACATCTATCCTTCATGACCTTTTCTACTTGTGTAACTGTCTTTGTTTGAGGTGATCTCATTTCTTGTCATAATCTCCTTAGAGAGATATGGACGGATGGGTAGATTTAAAAAAATGACAATAAGACATTGATATTCGGGGACAGGAAATTAACACGGGAAAGAATTGATGAAATAAGATTTTTGTTTAAATTTGCCATATCCTGCGTAGGTGTATGTGAGCACACGTGGATTGAAGGAGGGAAAGAAAAATGAGAACAATTTTCTTCGATTGGAAGGCAACAAATTTATAGAGGACCAATGTCCAGGTCATGTACTATTCCTTTCATTTGACCCTGCTGCAGTCATTCTTCCGGGTATCAGCACTGCCTCTCCAGGCAATGCCAGCTGGGGAAAAAAACAGGCACGTCTTTGTTGTTGTCGTTGTTTTTCTCTTTCCATTTTCATCTGTTTTTTAAGTCCAGGATTTCATTCAGGTTTTCATTAGAGACATTGTGCTACCTTGTTATTGTAGCTGGCTTCAAGTATCAAACCTCAGCCATGACAGGTGGCGACCACCCCAGTGTTGTATGAGTATCGTTTGAGCACCTTTTGCCAGGCTTACAGGTTCTTTGTCAGCCGAGTAGCTTTCTCATGCACACAAGTTTGTGTTATGTTGTTGGTGGCGGTGGTGTTACCATTGTTGTCTATTTTCATGTTTTTCCCTCTCTTTTTTTTTTCAAACCTTGCAAAGTTTTTTTTTTTGGTGCGATCAGATTTGTCAAAAGTATCAAGTTTCGTATTTCGTTTTATCGCAAAGTTGGGATTTTTGATGGTGGGCAGGGGATCGGTAGAGGAAGGGGTATGTGTGATCTGTTGTAAGGAGACAAAACCATAGGAAAAAATGATGGTTTCAGACATACTACATAATAATGCTTCAGCACTTAATGCAACATTTCATTACAATGTTGTAGTTTGTTAGCCCCAGAAATTTCTAACAGGACGTGGGAACGAAGAAACGAGTGAGTTGCGCCACCCACTCATCTTGAATCAGAGGTTTCTAAAGCGCGTTCTTCGGTACAGTGTCCCTGGCTTATCTGTGAGCTGTGTAGCATCTGCGGGCTACCCCTTGCCCTCCCCCGGTTTTGTTGTTGTGCTGGTGGCTGAGCATGTGTCCACTACTTTTTTCATCTTATAGTTGACAACCGCCAGAGTGTACTGTACTCCGTGACCTGACCTTCTTTTCTAGTGAGTAGTTTTTTTCCTCGCTCGCTCGTTGTCAGGTGTTTTGACTCGTTCAGTAAATATTAGTATGTTCCCGAATATTCGATAACGTTGTGGATACGAATGTTTACGCCAGATTTGGCCTTGAGTGATGTAACCTGATGACGTATTGATGCGTGATTGGTTAGTTTGTGCGAGGGCAAAGGTAACGTTTATTTCGGGAACTTTCTGTAGGAATGTTTATATATATAGACCTGTGTGAGTGGTTGGTCGGTGAGTAAGTGAGTTTCCTTTTGTGTGGCGTCGATGTTTAGTTTCGCTGGTGTCTTCCTAGTATTTTATTGTTCACTATACAGTTATTAAACTTTAGTATTATTTAATCTATCGTCGGATCTCGTGTTTATTTATTCTACAGCTGTAATAGTTTCGTTTTCTAAAGGGTTGTAGTTAGATCAACTAACTCCCCCCTACTATAACGTGCTAGAACAACCTCAGCTGTTACATATTGGGGGCTCGTCCGGGATACGACCAGATTCGAGCGGACCAGATCAAAATTACTAGATTTATTTACATAGTTTATTGTAGGAATATCATCGACAAGCTATCTACAATATGTCGGAGGTTATTGGAAGGCTTAGCCAGGAAGCGGGCGCTATGGAGCTCACTGGGCAGGAGAGACGGGACTACCTCCGTGAAGGCCTAGAAAGAGAAAGACAGCTGGAGGCTCAACGACAAGAGAAGGAGGCTGAACGACAGCTGGAAAGGGAAAAGATGAACCACGAGTTGGAGATAGAGAGGATGCGCCAGCAACGTGGAGGCAACGACTCAGCGCAGAAGACCGACGACCACGCCAGTTCTAAGAGACCCAAGCTACCTGCATTTCAGGACAAGAAGGACGATCTGGATAGCTGGTTGCTGCGGTTTGAGAGGTTTGCCGAGACAGCTGAATGGCCCAGATCCACCTGGACGACATCACTGTCTGCCCTGCTGACCGGGAGAGCTTTGGAGTGCTTCTGCAGACTACCGATCGACGAAGCCAAGGACTACGACAAGGTCAAGGAAGCGTTGCAGAAGAGGTACAACCTGTCAGAGGACGGATACAGACTCATGTTCAGACAAGGTAAGCCTGAAGATGGAGAAGATGTTGGAATGTTTTTGACCAGGATCAAGACCTATCTAGAGAGGTGGATAAAGCTGTCGAAGACGGAGGAGACCTACGAAGGATTGAGAGACCTGTTCGTCAGAGAGCAATTCATGGATGCTTGTCCACCAGACCTTGCAACCCATGTGAGGGAGAGGAAACCGAAGACGCTACAGGACATCGCAGGTTCAGCGGAGGCGTACCTGGTAGCGAGGAACCGGACGCTCAGCGGGAGCGCCAGACTGCAGAGCCGGCCAGTGCGACAGAGGCCCAACGGAGACAGAAGCCCACAGGTCTGCCATAGGTGCCAGAGGCCGGGACACAAGGCGACGGAGTGTCGTACCAAGATAAACGACAAAGGTGAGTTGAAATGTTACCTTTGTGGAAAGCCAGGCCACGTTCGGAGGATGTGTCCAGCCCAGAAGGAGATGGGACGAGGCAAGCCGAACAAGGCGGCGGCGGCCGTAGTTATAGCGGCGGACGAGTCGTCAAGACAAGATGTGACGACGGCTGACACCAGCATCAACGTTCAAGCGGTAATGAAGGACGGGAAGCTACAGTTAGCGGTGCCTGTTACGTGCGGAGGATGCAGTGACGGAAGGACCGTGGAGAAGCTGAAGTTACCAGTGATGAAGGGCTTGATTGGAAATCGAGCGGTAGATGTCCTAAGAGATACCGGCTGTGAAGGTGTAGTGGTGCGGCGAGCACTGGTGGACGACGGACAGCTCACCGGTGGGAAGAAACTTATCGCGAGGATTGATAACTCCTTGCTAGCGGCGGAGGAAGCCGTTATCGACGTGAAGACGCCTTACCTGACGGGTAAAGTGACGGCGCTGTGTCTCCCGGAGACCATCTGCGACCTAGTAGTCGGGAACGTGGACGGAGCGAAGGATCCGTACGACCCTGATACTGAGGTGATGGTAGGAGCGGTGACCACGAGGGCCCAGGAGAAGAGGAAGGACCGGTCTACGTCGTTGAAGGTGCCGAGGGCAGAATGGCACGCGGGAGTAGATAGAGAGGAACTTATCCGACTCCAAGAAGAAGACGAAGTCATTAGGAAGTTAGAGCAGAAGAAGATCCCAACTAATAGAGGCAATAAATCTGTTCATTTTGAGAAACATGGAGGAGTACTGTACCGGATCTACAAGGACCTGAGACAGGCGACGGTTATAAGGCGAGTGGTACTACCCGAAAAACTGAGAGAGTATGTACTGAGTGTAGCCCACGACTCGATCGTCGGAGGACACCTCGGCGTGAAGAAAACCAAAGACAGAGTTATGAGCAATTTTTATTGGCCCGGAATTGAAGGTGACGTCGCGAGATACTGCCGCTCATGCGACATCTGCCAGAGGACAGTGAACAAAGGAGCGACCCCAAAGGTGCACCTGCAGAGTATGCCAGTAGTGGACGTACCATTTAGGCGAGTGGCCGTGGACTTAGTAGGACCTATCGACCCCCCAAGTGAAGGTGGACATCGGTATATCCTGGTGTACATAGACTACGCTACTCATTACCCCGAAGCCACACCCCTGAAGAAGATCGACGCAGAAACGGTAGCAGAAGCCTTAGTGAACATCTACAGCCGTTTGGGTGTGCCCGAAGAGATCTTGTCGGACCAAGGGACCCAGTTTATGTCAGATGTCATGAAGGAAACGAATAGACAACTGGGAATTCGACAGTCGACCACTACAGTCTACCACCCTATGTGCAACGGGTTGGTGGAGCGATTTAACGGCACACTGAAGAAGACCTTAAGGCGACTGTGCACAGAGCAACCCAAGCAGTGGCACAGATACATCAATCCGCTGCTCTTCGCATATCGTGAAGTTCCCAAGAGTCGACCAAGTTTGCCCCATTCGAGTTGCTGTATGGGAGAACTGTGAGAGGACCAATGCACATCTTACGACAACTATGGACCAAGGACGTAGAGGAGCCGGAAACGAAGACCAGTTACCAGTACGTCATGGAACTACGTGAGAGGCTGGAGGACACATGGAAGTTAGCGACGGAGGAACTCTCCAAGGCTCAAGGTAGACAGAAGACCTACTACGACCGGAAGGCGCGAGAGAGGAAGTTCCGCCCCGGAGATGAAGTGTTGGTGCTACTGCCGACGAACACTAACAAGCTCCTAGTCCAATGGAAAGGACCGTATAAGGTAGTCTCAGTCGTCGGCGTCAACGACTATAGAGTCAAGATGGGTGCAAAAGAAAAGACCTTGCACGCCAACCTCCTCAAGAGATACATTCCAAGGACGTCAAAAGCAGCAGCAGTGGTAATGGAACCGAGACCTGTTGTGACCGAGATGTGTGGGATGGACAACAGTAGGAGAGATACCATGCCTGAACATGTCAACGCCATGAAGGACGGCGGCGGTGATAGCGCTGAGACTGTACTGGCAGAGGACGACATGATGGACAGGAGTCAACCCGTGGAGTCAGCTGGCATGACAATCATCGAGGACTGCGACCTGGAAGGCGACAACGGTGGAACGACGGAGGACCTTGCCGACCTAGGAAGCTGGGACCAGAATGAAGGCTACAGAGATGTCCAGTATGGAACGCAACTGACGTCGGAACAACGTCAAGAACTCTGCGATGTGGTGAAGGATTACCAACACGTCTTCACCAATCTCCCTGGATGCTGCCAGTTGGGTAAACATCGCATCGACTTGACGACAGAAGTACCAGTTCGTCAACGACCATACCCGGTGCCCTACGCTATGCGCGACTCATTGATAGAGGAGCTTAGCACCATGGAACGGCTGGGCATCATTCGAAGGAGCTCATCAGCTTATGCTTCACCTGTTGTTGTCGTCAAGAAGAAGGACGGATCCAACCGAGTCTGCATCGACTACAGGAGGTTAAACAAGATCACAGTATTCGACCCTCATCCGACAGCAGCGCCATTAGAAGTGTTTCAGAGTCTCTCGAGAGGAAAATTATTCTCTCGGATTGACCTGAGCAAGGGATAATGGCAAGTGAAAGTTCGAGAGCAAGACATTCCCAAGACGGCGTTCGTCACCATGGGCGAATACTATGAATTCATTCGGATGCCTTTTGGGATGATGAACTCAGGAGCCACGCTGAACAGGATCGTAAAGCCATTGATCCGTGGAATGAACAATGTGACAGCATATGTGGACGACCTGCTGATTCATACAGAGACATTCGTCGAGCATGTGAAGACTCTCAAGGACTTACTGCAGAGGATGGACCAAGCTGGATTAACTGCAAGACCATCGAAGTGTCTGATTGGAACGTCTGAAGTAGACTTTGTTGGACACTTAGTGGGAGAAGGTATGATTGGCCTGTTAGAAGAGAATGTATGTAAGGTACGAGACGCACCCAGACCCACCACTAAGAAGGAAGTGAAAGCATTCTTAGGATTAGTGGGATATTACCATGAATTTATTCCTAACTTTTCAGCGATTGCATCACCATTGTCTGATTTACTTAGAAAGGGTCAGCCCAATATAGTTCAGTGGGATGAAACGCAGGAGAAAGCGTACACCTCTTTGAAGAATGTCATTATCTCTAAACCCGTGTTATGTTTGCCAGATTTTTCCAAAGGATTAGGCGCTAGTCTTATGCAGGAACATGAGGGAAAGTTGTACCCTGTGGCATATGCTAGTCGTAAGCTATTGCCTCGTGAGACAAAATATTCGGTCTCAGAGCGCGAATGTTTAGCTATTGTTTGGGCTGTAAAAAAGGTTTACTTTGTATTTGTACGGAAAGGAGTTTGTGCTCCAAACTGAACATCGGTCATTAGAGTTTTTGAACTCTGCCAAGTTTGACAGTCCAAAGTTATTACGATGGAGTTTATTTTTACAGTCTTATCGATTCAGGATTCACTACGTAAAAGGCAGAGAAAATGTCTGTGCCGATTTCCTGAGCAGGGTATTTTAAAGTAGTACACTATCAGTGAAATGCATTGTAACCCATACTTTTGCCTACTAGATGAATTTCTAGGACGGCAGTATTGTACTGTAATTGGGGACATAGTTCATCTGTGACTGAATATTGAATTGATGGCTGATAGAGAGTCATGATGTGTTAGTCACATTTTGATTTTATGCTATGTCATATTTGTTACCAATGGAACTTGGTGTAATTTTTGGAAAATGTAACCCAAATGGGGACTGCGAGCAAGCAGTGATTGTGTTATATTGCATTGTTGTAACTTGTTTTGACCTAGTGTGATGAAGAGGGACCCTGATCAGTGGTCGGTATGTATTGGTATTTTTGCCATTGTACGTATGAGTTATACATTTTGGAGATAGCCATGTTGTGTACAACAGGTTATATGCTATGATTCGTGCACGAAGCATTATGTAAACGATGGGCCATCGTTTCACCTTATATGATTTGTAATAATATCATTGACCATTGTTTCACCACAGTGGTGGCGTTGTGTTATTTTGACTAGTAGGCCTACTGTTTACTATTGGGAAGCAATGACGGTATTGTATTAGTTATGGTATAAGTGATGCAAAGTACACTGCATTGTATTGTATTTGTGATGACATTCGGGAAGACACTGAAATTGTTATTAATTGTAATAGAATTAGCAACTACCTTTGTGAGATTGGGAGTGCTATAAGATTATTTCACGATAGTGCAGACGCTGTATAATGTTTTTGGAGTTGAAAGATATTCAACTTAAATTGGGGAGTTGTGTAGCATCTGCGGGCTACCCCTTGCCCTCCCCCGGTTTTGTTGTTGTGCTGGTGGCTGAGCATGTGTCCACTACTTTTTTCATCTTATAGTTGACAACCGCCAGAGTGTACTGTACTCCGTGACCTGACCTTCTTTTCTAGTGAGTAGTTTTTTTCCTCGCTCGCTCGTTGTCAGGTGTTTTGACTCGTTCAGTAAATATTAGTATGTTCCCGAATATTCGATAACGTTGTGGATACGAATGTTTACGCCAGATTTGGCCTTGAGTGATGTAACCTGATGACGTATTGATGCGTGATTGGTTAGTTTGTGCGAGGGCAAAGGTAACGTTTATTTCGGGAACTTTCTGTAGGAATGTTTATATATATAGACCTGTGTGAGTGGTTGGTCGGTGAGTAAGTGAGTTTCCTTTTGTGTGGCGTCGATGTTTAGTTTCGCTGGTGTCTTCCTAGTATTTTATTGTTCACTATACAGTTATTAAACTTTAGTATTATTTAATCTATCGTCGGATCTCGTGTTTATTTATTCTACAGCTGTAATAGTTTCGTTTTCTAAAGGGTTGTAGTTAGATCAACTAACTCCCCCCTACTATAACGTGCTAGAACAACCTCAGCTGTTACAAGCTGGTTCCAAAATTCTACAAAGATTTCACAAGATTGTGAAATACAGAGTTAGTGGTACCGCACCTGTGCACTCTCGGATGCGTTTGGGAACTGGAGTCCGTTAAGTCACGACTTTCTTGTCAAAAAAGTTCCTTTACAACAGTTTGGAAACCGTTGTCTAAGTCTGTTTCCTGTCAGATGTACAAAGGATTCAGAGTTATGCAAATTCGAAAGGCCCCTTGCTTTTCATAAGATAATCCCACTCTTGCAGTGTCTGTGCATTCAACAGATTCTTCAAAGTGCCATGGGCCTTCACAAGATTTATCATGAGATCTGTGGCCATGACAAGTAAGTTGAACAGATCCAAGGATGGCATAAGCTTGTGCTGGGAAGTCATAGATTAGTAGTGTCGGTGAGATTCCTGAAAGCATCAGTGGTTCTCACGATAATTGAAAAGGTCCAGGATTGTTACTGAACTCCTGAAGAGAAGCACAAAGATTCATGGTGTCATGAGTCTAGTTAATTAAAATTCACGAGGGGCGTGAGTTGTTTGTTTGGCAGGGCCATGAGAAATTGGCTGGTGGCCTTGAACGGTCGCCGCGAATTATTGTTTGTGAGTAAGGAATTGCAAAGTTAGACTATTAGATTCACGCTTTTCGGTTTTAATGTTCGTGATTAGAAGTAAGGCAGTAGGGGTGAGACAAGTTGGGGATAGTTGACATTGTTAAGTATGACTAGACAAGTTGTTGCACGTTGACTGGCTGGTAGAATAGTGCAGACTATATTCCTATATTCAAAATGGTGGGATGTTTCGGCCAATGAGATTGCTGAACTAATTTTGCCAGCGGACTAGCCCTGCCGGGTAGTTGGATAGTATAAAACATCGTGTAACGTTGAAATTCATTGAATACAGACGAGAGAAGCATCGTTTCGTGAAGTATCTCCGGTTGGCCAGTACCTGAACTGTGTGGTCTGAAGACTAAAAGTCCTTTGCCATCGGACTGGCTGAGTAGAAAGAAAGGTCTGAGTGGACTGACCTTTAAGAGTCCACGCTGCGCTCTACTGATGTTCGCGCCTACCAGTTAGGCGTGACCAACGGTAACTCATCTTATTCATTAAGTATGATAGAAATTCAGAGATAGAAGAAAACCCACAACATCATAGGAAGTCAGAGAAAACCACAGCTTGGACTCGACGAACGAGTGTTCTGTATTGTAAAACTATCTCCATAATACGATTGAAGAATTATGGCACCTTGTTGATGAAATGAATAGTGACTGAGTGATTGCATATATATATATATATACACTTTTACAAGCTGCTTAAATACCTACAAATACCATAACTCTGCTCGTGACACATGGCTTTGACGAAAATCTTGAAATGATCAGCGGTTCTCACAATATGGGGTTCTAGACTGTCAACAGCTCATGTAAAAAGACCGTAGATTGGTGGTTTCGGTGAAATTCCTGAAAGTATTCATGGTCCTCACAAGATAAAAGATGTGGTCCATGCTCAGTAAGTTTCTGTATTGATATTTCATGAGACTTCTCAGTAGAATTCATAGCTTTTTGACGCATTCCTGGGAGAATCACAACAGAGGAATCTCTGTCTTCGGCGTATTTCTCCGTATTCATATGATTCTCTTGTCGTGATCATACATTTAATTTGAAATGTTAGTCTTCGGCAACAAGGCCAAGTCATTTAACCTCCCAGTTATTAATGGCCTTCATAGGTCAAACTTTGAAAACAACAACGGCAAAAGCAATAGAAAAAAAATCAGTGCCTATTGCCACGTCTTGAACTAAGGCCCATATATAAACTAAAAAGAAAAAAAAAACGGATACGGGAGCGCAATAGAAAATTTAAAAATAAATCAGTGTCTACTGTATTATGGCGCCTTGACCCAAGACTCAAGTGGATAACTAAAAAAAAAAAAAATGGGAGAGTCCTGCATAGAGATCTGAGTTTCAGCCGACACAGGGCTCAAGTTGTAAAATCACAGGCCCTGTAACTTGCCCAAGGTTTGAAGACTACCAGCTGGGAAAAAGACAGGTAAATTTTCTGCAGCGAGAGAGAGAGACAGTACATTATTTTCTGAAGGCCGAAATCTTCTGTCTTGCTACACGTCCATGTGACAAATCTACGTTTATGACACTGGTGAAGCTGGGCGGTGACATGTGAACGAATAATTATGAAAAACACCGACGCCATTGTGGCAACACCTGACATGCAAAGTATGTCAGAAGCTGACCTGACACTGCAAAAATGGTACATTGTCGTCCACAATAATTTGGGAAGGATTTTCGTGACCAAGAGGCGAAATCTTCACAATCAGATTATTATGACTAATTTTTAACCAGTTTCTAAATAGGTTACTGTAGCCATTTCGTCAACGAAAAGATGCCTGAAGCCGAATGGCCATCCCACTCTTTCCCTAGTTCACTCTAAAATTTATTGTGCCAACAAAATGCTGTTTGGACTTTTTGGGCAATGAAATCAGCTGGAAATAGTTTTGTTTCTACATTATTTTTAAATAGTTTCAATGGCTGGCCACGCCACCCTCTTCATTGTCTCTCGAAAATCCATTGCGTTAACAAAAACAAATATCGGCTGGGAATAGTTTTATTTTCACATTATTGTACTAAAATAATTTTGATGACTTATTCATTTGTGGACGAAAATTGTGGTAAAGGTATTATTAATAACTTAGGAAAATAAAGAATACCCAAAAATGTGCCGAATAGTTCGTATCAATCTTACAGAATGCCCTAGTTTGGAAGTAAATGGCAGGAGCACTATATTATGGGCTCTCCAAAAGAAAAAAAAAATAATGGAAAAATGAAAATAAATTTTGCAAGTCTCTGGTCACCAGAACCTTAGACAGGCTTGAAAAAATCTCAACTTTCTAATGACAGACCCAAACTGCCTCCTCTGAAGCTTCTGAATTAGGCCAACCAGTTCGAAAAAAGACAAACATTGCAAAACGTACGTTATATTTGAATAAATTACAGCGTCTCAAACACTGAGTAATGAGCACTATGTGTTTCCAAATAATGGACATCTGCATACTGGAGGGTTTAAAAACTTGGAAAGAAATTGAAAAAAAAAAAGATAAATTGTGCATTATTTTAAGATCTCTCTTTGTAATATAAACTATAAAACTATAAACCTATAAACCACCAGCGATATACCAGACCAACTGTCCGTAATTAGACACTGATTGGATAAAGATGCCGCGGCTGCACTTTAAGGCATCTGTCAAACTTCAAAAACAGTTAATTTGCCGTATTTTTTTTTCTTCGTGTTGTTGTGGTTTTAGATTTCACTTAGTTTGCAATGGAAAACAAAATGTCAAGATGAAAAAAAAGTGTAGTCTATTGTAAAATAAATGACATTCTGAACGTGAATATTCTGTACATGAGTATGTTAAGCACAGCTTAAATTACTTTCTTTTTATGTCCTGGGTAAAACATTAATGAGGCTTACTGTGTCAGGGAAACTGCATTTCATTAGGAGGGGCCGAGAGGCAAATAAACGGATAGACATATGGATGGATAGACAAACAGGCAGGCAGACATAATCGCTGACAGACACACAGACAGACAGATAGACAGACAGACAGATAAATAGATAGATAAACTGACAGACAGACAGACCGCAGGCAGGCAGGCAGACATCTATCTATCTAACTATCTATCTATCTATCTATCTGTCTGTCTGTCTGTCTGTCTGTCTGTCTGTCTGTCGGTCTGTCGGTCTGTCGGTCTGTCGGTCGGTCGGTCGGTCTGTCTGTCTGTCTGTCTGTCTGTCTGTCTGTCTGTCTGTCTGTCTGTCTGTCTGTCTGGCTGGCTGGCTGGCTGGCTGGCTGGCTGGTTGGCTGGCTGTTCGCCTGTCTGTCTGTCTATCTCTCTGTCTGTGTTTTGTTTTGGGGATTCTAGACATTGCATTGATTTGTATACAAACTTACCTTAAGACTTTTGTTTTTCTCTTCAATTTTCAAGTATTTATCTCGCACAGTCCTGGTCCTGCAGATTGGCCGCTGTGTGGCGACTACAGTACTACGCTTGGTCCAGGTGGAGGAGGATCGATCTCGAGATTCAATCACATCCAGGCTGGGTATAGACTTTTTCTCCTGTGCTTCGGGTGGTTTAGAGTGGGTAGCATCATTCGATCCGTTCTGATCCATTCTGCCCGTGTTTGTGATCGTTAGTTAGTGGGCAGGCCGATCTGAAACATCATGAGTACAAACGTTTAGTTGTTTCAAAGATACAAGATAAATAAGATCAGACACTCCCTTCTTCCGGCCTCTTAAAATGGCGTTTATATCCGGTCCGGGCACCGCCCACTCTCGGCACGCAGAGCCAGCGCTCCGTACAATGGATTTGCATAGGAAAAAAGGGCACAACAGCGATCGGTTTCGCTTCCAGAGGAAATTTCACCTCCAAAATATTTTTAATGCATATAGTATCTAATTAATAATGAATTTTTTCTTTAAAGCAAAGGGCAAAAAGGGCCAGTGAAGGGAGGAAAACCAGAAAGAAACTGATATTTTACGAGATGTCATAGGCATAGATCTATTAATGTACGTGCGGCTTCACCAGTGCCCAGTCAGGAACGAAACGGAAATGCGATGCGTAGGATTGACGTCAAGTTTGCACATAAGAATGGCATCTTTTCTACGTAGATTCTCTGGTCACGACATCGGTTTGATGTGGGGAACCCGATCCAACGGTAACCCTACCGATACTACTGAAAATCCCACACAAAACTTTGGACTGCTGGCTGGGTGTGACCAAATTGCAGAGGTTCGAAAAGCAACTACCACCAACATACGCGCAGGGCAACACACAGACTCGAGACCCCAACAGAATGCATGGACGGGTTGAAACACCTGTTTGAGAGGGGGTTCTTTCTTCTGAAGATCTCCAGTAGTCTCGTTTTCCCCCAACATTTTAATTAATATTCTTTGGTTTACCTGTTTTCTTTTCTCTTTTTTCCACGTAGACAAGGCACGTTTGTAATCCAGTAAGCTTGTGATCGGACGGATATACAAGTCTTAAAGACACTGACAGCTTTAGTGCCCTCCGGATATAGGTAGAAGAATACCAAGACGAAAGAGAAAAGGCGAAAGAAGAAGAAGAGGAAGAAAAAGAAAAAGAAGAAGGGGGTGAAGAGGAGGAGAAAGAAAGAAGGAAGGAAGGAAGGAAGGAAAGCAAGAAGAAGAAAAAGACAAAAAAAGAGGGGAAGAAGATGAGGAGTAGGAGGAGGAAGGAAAAGAAGAAGACGAATAAGTAGAAGAGGAGAAAGAAAAAGAAGATGAAGAGAAGGACGACGAAGACGAAGGAGGAAGAAGAAGAAAAAAAACAGATCAATGATCAGGTTTGGATACATCGGACCAATCAGGAATCCTCCAGGTCGTTTGCCCGGCATCATTACTTTCCCAAGATGGCCGTCGTTCTCACAACGAATTTCTGTTCATCGAATTTTTTTTTTGCAGGGTCATCATTACAAACGGGGCGAGATCGGGAGCTTTCCTACATTACTAATGTCTATCAAGTTAGAAAAAAAACAGTCATTTCAGCCTTTGTTTTGTGTACTCCGGTCAGAATGATCAGTTCTTTGGGGATTAAAATGGGCACCGGTGAAGAATAACCTTTCTAAATTATTACGTAGAACAAGTTTTCTAAATTATCATGTAGAACAACCTTTCTAAATTATTACGTAGAACAAGCTTTCTAAATTATCATGTAGAACAAGCTCTCTAAATTATTATGTACAACGAAAATATTATGTACAACGATCTTTCTAAAATACTATGTAGAAAACCTTTCTAAATTATTTTGTAGAATACCTTTCTAAATCAGTATGTAGAAAAAAAGTCTTTCTTAATTATTATGTAAAACAATCTTTCTTTAATTATTATGTAGAACAACCTTTCTAAATTATTATTTAGCGACAACCTTTCTCAATTATTATGAAGAACACCCTATTTCAATTGTTATGTAGAGCAATCTTTCTAACTTATTATGTAGAACAGCTTTTCTCATTTATTTTGTAGAATAGAACAACCTTTCTCAATTATTATGTAGGACTATTTTTCTAAATCATTGTGAAGAACAATCTTTCTAAATTATTATATAGAACAAACTTTCTCAATTATTATGTAGAACAACCTTTCTAAATTAATATGAAGAACAATCTTTCTAAATTATTATGCAGAACAATCTTTCTAAATTATTATGTAGAACAATCTTTCTAAACTATTATGTAGAACAATCTTTCTAAATTATTATGAAGAACAATCTTTCTACATTATTATGTAGAACAATCTTTCTAAATTATTATGAAGAACAATCTTTCTAAATTATTATGAAGAACAATCTTTCTAAATTATTATGTAGAACAATCTTTCTAAATTATTATGTAGAACAATCTTTCTGAATTATTATGTATCTTAAATACCGAGACGCTCAGCCTGATGGGGCAGTGAGTCAAATCTACTTTGTAGACTGTGAGACGTGAACTGAGGAGTTTAAGGGACCCCGCACATTGACGAGACTATAGAACAAGTCTGTCTCATTTGGTTCTGGCGCTTCAAAACTGTCTTGAGACAGCTGGTCGAAGGAGAGACCTAGCCCACTAGGTCAAAACACACGCAAGATAGACTTGACATAGTGCTACCACCAGCTTGACTGTTTTATGGGTCCCCGAGAACTTATTGCAGGACATAAAACAAGAGAAAATACATACAACAAAATAAACAAAAAGTCATTGCATCGAAATAATTTCGTCAGATGTCAGAGAAACCAAAGACGCACGATGTTTATAGTTGGGATCGTAGTACCGGCTTTGTCCCTTTAAAGTGGTCATAAACAATGATTGAAGTGTCACTAGATACGTTGCCAATCAGAACGGTGATAATAACTGAATTCATCATCGTTTTAACCCTCCTGTGCTCATATCTTGAGTGGCTTATCAAACCTACTGAAATAAATGCAGAGTAACGATGAAAAACAGTCAATAAATTGTTTCCGTGAAAGCTTATTAATTTACTTAAATCTTGTTTCTTCTCTTTCCATTTTCTGAAAAACTGGAGATCTTTTAGTGTATAGAAGAAGCATAACAAATGCACACTCTGACCCTTGTTTAAAATGCCTTGTGGCACTTAATAATAATGGCTGTTTCAGAGTTCCGATTTATTGTAACTCCTTATCATAATACCAAAGCGCACACGTTTAAAGTCGTATTTCTCAGCTGTGCAAAAAATGGAGCTGGAACAAACAAGAACTAAGGCTGCAAAAATTAGGAAATGTTCTAGAAAAAGATCACAGAACACCAGATGACAGTGACTGCTTGAAATAATTTATGTATCAATGGACATTAGAGATTTAACCAGTGTTATGACCAGCATGGTGACTAGAAGACTACTAACAGATGAATGAAGAAGAGCCCTAGCAATATCATTCTTAGAGTTAGGAAGAATTGATTTTCTTTCTAAGGAGTGGCGGACCCCTACATGCGAGAGACATCAGATAATATTTGAATATATTTCATTTGCCACTGCGCTTACCGGCATCTTTACTATAATTGAGCTAGAGAGTGAACCTGTAAGCAGCTAAAACTTCGCGACTTCGCCATCAAAAATTATGAAACTTGGTGAATTGCATCAAGTTTTGACGAAGAGTTACGTGGACACATTCACTTTGAACAAAAAATCAGTCTTTCCAATTTTTTATATTAAAATTGTTTCAGCCGCAAAAACAGAGATGCATTTTCATCGGATAGAACCGAAAAGTGTGACCGGATATTGCGCCCTTGACCTCTCTTTACATATTGGTAGTGGAAAATCAACGTAATCACATCTGTGTATTTCTACCTGAAATGGTGGTGCGACGGTTAGTTCTATTGGTCACTGCATCGAATCCAAATGCAGTTTTAATGGAGCCTAGATCTGGATATACAGTTGGGCTTAGTACATGGAAAATTTGCAAGATTTGTCTTGCGCGGGTCGGTTAGTAATAATAATAAGGTCTGAAGATCCCGCACAGTGGGACCATGACTTGTGTTTCAAGGTTACTTTTTTCTTCGCTTCCTTACTCCTTCATACCTTTGGGAGTCCCTCTTTCTTTTCTCTAAGTCTCCTCTCCTATACCGACCCCTGTGGTTTTCTGTGATTCTTTTTTCTCAATAATAACATTATCCTTTGTTTTTCCTTCTTGTTTTTTTTTCTTTTTCTATTCATTCCTTCCGTTTATTTTGTTTTCACCCCCTTGTTCGCTGGTCTTCTGGGGGCGGCGTCTTCTGAAACGGATTGGACAATCTGTCAGATAATTGACAGTTTAGGCAGATCTTGGGGCAAATACACTCCCGGCCAGGCAATGACTGTTAACCCTACAAGTTGTGCCGGCGAAATTAGTCTGGGTGTGTAAAAACATAAAGACCTGTCACAAATTACAACAAGCTATATATGTCATTAAAGTAATGATAGGTTTACTAGGTAATATTAAATTTGGGCTTGTAGTAATAACAATGTACCTGGGGATCCTGTTCGGGAACATAGAGTGTCTCTTTACAGGACAGGCTATCTCTAAACTATGACAGGAGAGGGTGGGGTACATTAAGTGAAAGGATTTAGGAAATGGATCGCATACTACAATAATAAAACTCCAATGCTGAACAATTGCTCCACAAAAAGAAAACAAACGCAAACACAGAAAAATGAATGAGAGACGGGGAGGGAGTTGGGGTTTGGGGGTTGACTGAGAGGAGTGGTGAGGATGAGACGGTGAGGGGAGAAAGAGACAGAAACAAATGAAAAGTCCACTGGAAAAATGGGTTAAGTCACAAAGTAGAAATTCTGGGTTACTGGCCCCAAGCCGAAGGAATATTCCATTGTACAGTCTACTTCAGTATCCTTGTCAGAAATGGGCTCAGTCCGCTAAAATTGTCACCTAAAAATAAACATAGTGAATGAAAGAAAGAGCTCAGTCAAAGTTGGAACGCAGTTTTCCCTGAACATGAAATCTGTGACTTGGATAGTTTTTCCATTGGATGGACTCTTCAATGTTACATTTGAATTACCAGTGTGAAAACACAATTTTGGGTACTTTGGTTTGCATTAACAAACAGTCCCTAAAAAGTACTAATGCTCCATAATTTTCCATTGTCCATGTAAAATCTAGCTGCACTTAATTTTAAGCCAATTTATAATATAGCGGAATATATTAGTAATTCTGTATAAGACTCTAAATATTTGAAACTTGCTATATTTCAGGTTTCACCAGCGTCCACTTGCCGCCGAAACACTTTCATTGGGACGTGTACAGAATTAACTGGGGCTAAGTTTGCCGTAATTATGTGAAGCATCTCACAAGATCCCCTGATCCACGAAAGGCTTCGTAATTTATCAACAAATTTAAGGATTTTCAACAGTAATTTTTTTTTGATACTTTTGTATTTATTTCAATATTTTAAATCTATTTTGTAAGTTTCAGAATATTCTTTTTTTAAAGACCCAGATTAGTGGGTTCATCTGCACCATCGGCATCTACTCGGTCAGACAAAGACAATGTCTGTATATGCAAGGGTAACCCTGGGGCTACAATGTAAATACATGACTAGGGCTGGATTACCATTTTGCAGGCCCCTGGTCGACAGATACTGTCAGGTCCCCAGTAATCATTAATAAAAGCACGAATTTCGGATTCTTGAAATCAGTTTATTCAAATTCTACAGCATAATGTCATATAAATTATTAAATATAATACCTGCCTACATTTTCATAAAAGTAATACTATTTTGTTGTAAGAAGTCAAAATATGGCCAAAAGAAAAAGTTGTACGTAGCAAAGCCTCGCGTAGGAAATAATAGCGAAACGAAACAACAAAACGCTCAGAAAAAGTTAAGACAAATCAATATTTCGGTAAAAAGGCTTTCTTCAGGAAAACAACAGCATCAACAACCACAAAAAAAAAAAAAAAATTCTGTTTGCCATATTTTGACTTCGCTTTAAGCCTCGCTGCGACCCCATAGTTTTTCTGTGGTTTTTGTAATATTTCGTCAATTTGTTTTCAGAAGGGCGACCTGCAACGAAAATTAAAATAAAGTCCTCATATTTATAAGTTCAGTCAATCTCGTGGAGGCCCTCAGCTGGCTGGCGGAGGCCCCTGGGCTGCAGCCCATAAAGCCCATGCCTTATTCTGGCACCGTACATAAATCATTCATTTGACAGATGACAACGTCACTGTCATGTATGCATGTTATATAATACAATCATTGTCTTCCTCATTGTATTTTCCGACAATGTTGACATGCCCCGTGACATCGGCAAAAATGTTTATTGTTATACCACAGGTTTGGTTGATACATGTATTGTAATATGCACACTAACAACACTGGAGGTGAAACAACAAGATAGATAGACTTTTTATGTTCATTATGTACACACGACTGCTGAGTCTATGACGCCTTAAGGATCCAGCCAGACGTGTGGGAAAGTCATGCCAAGGGAGTTCAGGCTGCGGTTTAAGAATGCATAGATTTAACAAGATATCTTATGATCTTAACCAGCCAGTGAAGTCACGCTCATCTGAATGAGGTCCAACACTCCGCTCTCTCTGCCCATAAAAGAATAAAATTAAAATAGAATTTTATTTAAATGTGGGGAGGGGGGGGATAGAGGATGATGTGTGCAAAATTCTACAAAAGTTCCCTGCCATTTTACACCATATAATATGCCTGTTATAGAGTTATGGATATGTTTATGAAATGATGTGTAGAATGTGTGGTACGATATTATGACTGTGCTCTTAAACCTTCTGTAAAAGTAAATTACCCTCATGGAATAATAAAGTGATTCTGATCTGAAAGATCTTATCTTATATAATCTTAAAAGACGCAAATGGAAGGAGGAAGAGAGGAATACAAAATGAATGGACTAAACATACAAATAAAATCTCACATTTCTTTTTGTGTGACATCCAATATTCTTTGTTTTCTGTACTTTTTGCTTGTCTAAGCGAATTATGAAAGCCCCTCTAGCCAGAGAAGGCAGTTCAAATTTCTTTTATACTGTCACCCAAAACAGCGGGGGGACCCCCCAAAAAACAATTTAGTGCTTGTTTTGAACCAATCTCCAATAAACAAACCTGTTAATACTCTCCAGTATCACGCTGTGTTAACTCTTAAGGCATGCCAGGACAAGAATAAGATAAATTATGATAACACAGTAAAGACCTTACAAAAACATGTACGTCAACCCTCCGGCACCGGAATATAGATTGTCTTGTACCAAACTTCAGAGACGTGCAAAAACTGAGTTAAAATGATATGCAAAAATACAATATTCTTCAATAAACGCTACTTGCTGATGGAATAAGAAAATGGTCTAAAGTGACTACTGAAGATCATGACTGTGGCCTAGTTTCACTGAGAATGACGTATTTCTAACATAGCACGGCAGAGTTGAATAAACATTGGTGCGATGGTGGACAACGGGAGGCTCGACCTTTCGTCCCCTTGAAATGGCCAGGTTCAATCTCCACTTCTTGTCTGAACTGAGTTACACATTACACACTATTGCTACACGTCTTCTCTATTGTGCGTCAAAGTATCAAGGGAATTTGGTGTGTAATTTGTAAGCATGACTAAAAAGAAGAAATACGTATGTCGAAAAGCTATAAGCACATGAAACTTCAATCATCAGTTTCTCAGAGATTGATGGAGGGGTGTTAGAACCTTGTCATTTTAAGGGGATCGTTTGTCTAAACGGTTATTTTGTTTTGTTTGTTTGTTTGTCTTTGGAGGAAAGAAGGTGGGGGGGGGGGGGGCAACACGTCATTTAAACAGCACCAACAGATATTTTAAAAAATGACAAAGGTTAATAGTGCAATCAGATAA
>OZ007573.1:34357748-34520248 GCA_963931925.1 Onchidella celtica | reverse complement strand
TTCCCTTTGCATGTTATATTTTGGACAAGTCTGCAGGATGTGTTCTGCATTTTCTGCTTCTAAGCCGCATTCGCATACACTGCTGTTGCCAATTCTAAAGATGCGATGCATGTGATCCTTTAGCAGATTGTGTCCTGTGCGAAGCCTGAATATCATAACCTGTTCTGCTCTGTTCAGTTGTCTTATTGAGTCTTCACCCTGGAATTTTGGATGGTTATTTTTCCATTGCTTTTGGTATGTGGCTTTTATGATGGTCTTTACTTCTTCGTGGGAGACACTTCCATCTGGTTGTTGCTGCTTAGCTCCCTCCTTGGCCAGATTATCTGCAGCTTCATTGCCATATATACTGCAGTGTCCAGGAATCCATTGCAGGTAAACTTCTCTGGCTGAGTTTTTCAGTTGCATTAGCTCTGTAATAAGTTCATTGTGTATCATGCAATCTGGATTTTGGAGAGATTCGAGCACAGACCGTGCATCTGACAGGAATACAACTTTGGAGTCATATGTGCCTTCTTCCTTGTAGATGGCCTTTGATCCCTCTAGCAATGCCAGTGCCTCCGCTTTGTAATTGCTGCATCTCTTCCCTCCAGGCATTCTGATTTTCTTATTAGTTCCATTTGGCCATTCAATGAATATGCCAGCTCCTCCGTCGGTGACAGCTTCAGTAGCCGATCCATCTGTATATATTCTGACCCATTCGTCTCTTGGGTATTTCTGGTCAAGGTACTGCAGTGTCACTCTTTTCAGTGCCTCCTGGTTTAGGTCTTGTTTGGAGGAAATGCCCTTCACACTGGTTATAATAGGTGGCAGCTTTGTTCTTGCCCATGGTGGACATCTGTTTGTTACTTCTCTTACTTCCTCCACCGATAGTTTTGTTAGGTTGTGATTTTTTTCTAGTCTTTGTGCATTTTCCACAAAGTTTGTTCTCTTCAGCCTGTCAGTGCCTTTCTCTTTGGATCTCGGGTGGAGTGGTTGATGGATCTGTGACTTTATTTTAGAGTACTGGTTTAGTATCTTCTTGTCTCTTCTTTCAGGTAGAGATTCCAGTGTAGTAACTGTTTCCATTTCTGTGATGGGTGTTGATTTTATGCCTCCCGTAATGATTCTCAGGCTTTGGTTTTGTACTTTGTCAAGTTTTCCCATTTGGCTTTTGGCACATGTACCCCAAGCAGCCATTCCATATTCTAGTGCTGGTCTGACATATCCCTGGTAAGTATGCTTTAGGATTGTCATACTTGCTCCCCATTTTGTTCCTGCTAATTTTTTCATTAATCTGGTTCTTTGATATCCTTTTCTTTGGCATTCTGCTATCTGGTTTTTCCATGTTAATCTGGTATCAAAGTGCACACCAAGGTATTTGGGTGATTCATTTTTCTTAAGAGTGTGTTGGCCTACATTTAGCGTGATGTTGTCCAGCTTTGGAGAAAGGCTGAATACAGTGTAGTTTGTCTTGTGAGCATTTAGTTTCATACACCATGTTTCTGTCCAGTCTTGTAGGTGGTCCAGGGTGATCTGTAATCTCTGTCTGGCCGCTCCCGCATTACTATCGGAGGAGAGCAGAGCAAGGTCATCTGCGTACATCACTGCTTTTACTTCTCTGCATAGTGTTCCTTTCAGGTCGTTGACATATAATAGGAACAATGTTGGAGATAAAACCCCTCCCTGTGGCACTCCATGCCTCAATTTGGCTTCTCTGCTTAGGGTTCCTTGAGATGACACTCTAGCTTTTCTTCCATACAGGTAGCTGCAGATCCATTTTAGCATATTGTGCGTCACTTTAGCCTGCAACAGTTTCAGTATCATTCCATCCCTCCATACTCTGTCGAAGGCTTTCTCCATATCGACCCATACGGCTACCGTCTTCTTTCCTTCTTGGAAGCCGTCTTCTATGACCTGTGTGATATAGGTGATCTGGTCTTCTGTACATCGACTTCGTCTGAACCCGGCTTGTTCATTCACAAGGATGTGATTGCTTTCCAGATACCACATGAGTCTTGCATTAACAATCCTTTCTTGTAGTTTGCACAGACAGCTGGTTAGACTGATGGGTCGGTAGTTTTCTGGTTTATTACCTGGTTTACCTTCTTTTTTGATGGGGATAACGGTTGCTTTTTTCCAAGTGGCAGGTATTTCTCCAGTCTTCCATGAAGCATTAAAAAGTTGGAGTAGTTTTCTTTTGGCTGTCTCTCCCAAATGAATAAGCATCTCATTTGTTATTCCATCAGGTCCTGGAGACTTTTCTGTGGTTAGGGCTTTTAGCGCTTGCTCTAGCTCTTCTTTCTTCAGTGGATCCGTCATGATTTTATCCTCTGGTTCCTTGTGCTTGTTCTTTAGGGTTCTATTATTTTCCTTCACCTCCTTGTCAGAATGTTTTTCCACTGATATGTTGCCAGTCTCCTGAAATTGTTTCATGAATGAGTTGGCTGCCTGTTGTGCGGTTTGCAGGTTACCATTTTCTGTTTCAAGGGCTGGGGGTGCAAAATAGTTTGGTTCTCTATTAAGTGCTCTTGTCAGTTTCCACAGTTTTGTCCCGTTCTTGTCCAGGTCCAACCTCTGTGTTTTCTCTTGCCATGCAGTCCGAGAAGTATGTATTGTTTCTCTTTTCAGTCTGGCCTCTGCTGCTTTGAAGGCGATCATGTTTTCATCCGTTGGTTCTTCTTCTGCTGTCTCTCTTGCCTGTGTTGCTGCATTAGTGAGATTCTCAAGCCCATCAGACCATAGGGGGATGTAGTTTTTTCTTGCTCCTCTTGGTATACTTTCCCTTGCGGCTTTCAGTATTGCTTCTGTGAGTTCCCTTGCAGATTTATTAACATTCTTGGACTTGCAATTTGTTTTGGTGGAATAAAGGTTGGTGCTCCTTTGGAATTTTTCCCAGTTTGCTCTTTTGTAGTTCCATCTGGGGACAGTTGGTGCTTGGTTGCAAGATTTATTTGAGTCTATTTCAGTGAGTATGGGTCTATGGTCGCTACCTGCAAGTTGGGGAAGCACTGCTCTTCGTATTTTCCCAGTCAGGTCTTCTGACGCAAAGGTGAGATCTGGGTTTGTGGTAGTTCTCCATGTGCGTGAGAAGAATGTGTCTGGGTCCTCTTCATCGTAGAGTAGTTGTAATTTAGTTTCCACTTGCCAGTTTTCCATTTCCTCTCCTCTCTTATTCAGATCATCGTATCCCCAGCTTGGGGAGTGGCTGTTAAAATCACCCAGTACTAAGCATGTCTCCTCTCCTATATCTAGTTTCTCAAGTGATAGTTTCTTGTTGGGTGGGCAATAGCAGTTGTAAATACTGATTTCAGAGTTGTCTTTGTATAACTTGATACCCTGTAGTTCCGACTGGTTGTCCGTGTCAATCACTATATCTTTTATGGTGTAGTCATTTTTAACTAGTATGATGATTCCACCCTTGTGTCCCGTTATCCTATCTTGCCTCAAGCACTGGTATCCTCTTATTGAGAAGCGTATGTTGTCCGTGAGATGGGTTTCCTGTATGCAGGCGACATCCACTTTTTCTTGATACAGCTTTCGCATTAATGGCAGCTTTTTCTTGGCTACTCCTTCTGCGTTCCACTGTAGCACTTTAAGATTGGTTCCAGTCGTCCGTAACCTCACACCTCTTCCCCTGGTTCCACAAGAAGAGGGTAAGGCACCACCAGATCGCTTGGGTGGGCCCTTTGGGCCCGGCGCTACACCTGTCCGGCGGGAGTCCACAGGCTTCACACCATAACTTTTAGTAAATTTTTGGTGTCCGTCCATGATTTTTAGGGGGTTGGTGCGTGTCACTGCAGTTTTCAGGCAAGGTTGTTACACCAGTCTGGTCTATCTGCACCTTTCGGTCCAGTGACTCCGGCTTTGGTCTGCTTTTCTGTCAGGATGTGCTTCCTTAGCCTTTGATCTGTCAGGATCTTCTGCAAGGCAGCAGAGGTTTAAGTTCGGAGTTTTCCATCTCCTATTTAGACTGCCTTTCGTTGCTTACGGTCTCTATCTAGCCGGGTTTGGAGTCAGAGTTTTCCTTCTCTTAGATAGGTTGCTTGACATTGCTCACGAGCCCCATCTGCCCGGGCCATGTTGGTCCACGGCACCTTCTAGGTGCAACCCCTTTTTTTTCGGGGCTCCTCTATCCGCCACCCAGGGGACGCGCCCCTGTGCTGTATGGCCCCAGCACGGGGAACCGTAGTCCGATTTCAAAGATGTTTTGGTTAATAAAAAATAAAAAAAAATATTGCAATGCTTACTTTGCCCCAAAGCCTAGTTTATTTGTTGTTGTTTTTTTTTACTTAAGTAGAGCCTTCCTCCGATGAAACAGTTTGCCTTTTCTCCATTAACAATACACTTGAGGACTTTCAAACTCAAAAAAAAAAATCGATTTTTTTTTTCACTTTCGTGGATACGTGACTATGGTCGCTTTTCCATCGGGGTCTTCAAATATGAAGAGAAATTTAAAACTTTATGTAACTAAGTCCACAGGGAGCTATGACACCCGTACCCCCTCCCTCCTTCCCCCGGCAACCCCCTCCAAAGAAAAACACAAAGCAGTGAAACACATTTTGCAATTCTGCATTCACTAACAATAATATAGCAAAGAAAGAACATTACAAAAGATTTTTTGTGACTAATTTGTGATGTATTTCCCAAAATATTTTTGTGGCCAACTGGCCAAAATAAAATCCCAATTCTAAACGTAATCTTAACCCTAGTCATAAATCTAACATTAGAACGTCCCTAAAAACCAAACGTCCCAAATAAAAGACTTAATATATTAAATGTCGCCCCCCCCCCCCCTAAAAAACAGGAAAGGGTGGATGCAATGAAACGACACCCTGTCCATTACATGGATGAGCCCTTCTAATTTTGGGGACAAACAAACAAATTTTGCTGCCCTAAGTCAAATACAAGCTGATTCATTAATGTACTCTACTGATTACATTCACTAGACACTGTCTTCCTTTACACTGAAGTCACCTCGCAATGAGCAAGGCAAACGATTCATGCAATGATAAAATTAATAATAATAATAATAAAACGTCCCACCTGGGCGCGTGATTTTTTTCCGTACGAGCTTTAGCAAATCCAGAACCGGGGCAGCAACAGACCCCCAAACACAGGACAGCTCCAACACATCCCAGGGATTTTCGATGACGTTCAGAGTCATATCAAGCACAGTCCAGAGATTGCAGCACCCATGGCAGTGTTCGATGGGACGAGAAATCCTTTAGCCGATGACCCGTGTTTGGGGGGGGGGTGTTGCTGCCCCGCTCCTGAATTTGCTAAAGCTCGTACGGAACCACCCGGGCAGACATGCGAAATAGTAGGGAAAGGCTACATTATTTTTTCGCGGTGACTTTATCTCTGAACGTCATACAGAAACTACTCATGTGCATAATTACATGTTAAAAATTAATATGAGATGATTTTTTTTTACTGATAGGGACGCACCTGCCGTCAATGCCAGTGCCAGAGCGAGGCGCGTATTTCTGTAAGCAAATCTATATTACCAGCAGTCTGAGTAATACAAAACTTTTGCCGGGCAGATTAGGCCTATCAGGCAAACGGTCAAGAACTTAGGGCTTAATGTATAGGAGTGACAAAACGTTTTACTTGAGATAATCGGTGGGTAGTTCCCGTATTGTTGTAGGCGCATTTTTGTTTTTTCCAGAAAAATGAGGATTGTAGTTTTGGCAAAAGGGCTAAAACGCATAAAACATTACCGTACGCCACAAACACATATCTCGAAATATCTTTACCGATTGGAATGAAACTTATACATTACGAAAATAGGAGTGAGAGAACCATCTTCATGACAAAACCTCAAAATCCGCAAAATTCCACATACAGCAATATGGCACAAGAACCCTCGATATATTCTTTCTCTTAAATGCATTTTAGTTACATATATTTGAAATAAGCCCATAGTACTCCCATTTAACCAACAGAAAAAAAAATTCTACAAGTAACTCACAGAATGTATTTTTGGCAAAAAAAACAACACTTGTTATCTTAGCTGTGCGAATACGTTTGTGATAACGGCCAGCGATCTATGATCCATCGGAATGTAATAAAATGTAATATGTTAAATGTTGCTGATGTTGGTGTTAGTGTACATAATGCATTTGGAAATCCAATGATACTGAACAATATGTATGAGCTTATTACTACACGAATTGACAGGACTTACCGGTTTCCCGTCCTCTCAACACGGCCCGCGGTCGCAACTCTGTGACGAAATAGGAAGCTCCCCGGTTATAGCAATAGATACAGGTGGGATTTTAGACTGAACCAGTGGTTCTCATCTGGGGCGATATCGCCCCCCCCCCCGGGCCGATTTTGATTTAATTTGGGGGGGGGGGCGAAAACAAAGAAAAGGGGGACAAAGGGGGCGAAAATGTTGAAGGGAGGCGATTTGGGGGCAAATAAGGGGTAGCTAATAACTTGTTCAGCGGCACGCCTACTTGTTTTAAGAGTAGAAAAGGCTCATTTTTAAAGTCCATTTAAAAGAGAAATGCTTTCTGTTTCATGTGAATTATCAACACGCCTATTATATTGTCATTAATAAAGCTTTGAAAACTTAGCATCATAAATTGTGTATTTCCTGTCTTCTTGTGAAATGTATCTGTTGGGTTTGGGTGGGCATTCCGGGTGGGGGGAGGGGGGACAGGGAAGGGGACAATGAAATAAAATGTGGAGCCTTAGAGGGCGTTAGTCCGAAAAAGGTTTGAGCACCACTGGAGTAAACCATGATGGAACCACCAAAGTGTGACATATTACGATATATAAAAGTATGTCAGCTGAAAGCGAAACCCCCTAGTGTCATGGACACCTGCCACTACGTCGTAACTCCCATTTCTCTCGTAGTTTCAAGGCTGACAACAAAATGAATAATTATTTGGAATCTGTTTGATTACACATCAGCCGAATGATTGCCAATGTACCGGTATTGGCCACAGGTGATGAAGACAGAGAATCCAGGTATGTTCTGTTTTGCTGTATTGAATCTGTGGGCAGGTGATGACACGATTCGCTGCCCCTCATTCACCCACCAATCCCACCAGCTGCCATCTCTACTTAAGGGTGATGATCAATTATGGACTTCAAAGAATCAACTGTAATGCAACGTACCAAGTAACGTTTAGCTTAATCAGCTATTAGTAGTCCTTCAGAAAGCGCCATTATCGAGTCCAATTTTCCGGCTCAGTGTGTTCAAAATTGAAAGCGCCCAATTTAACTTACTGCCAGCAGATATAATACATAGATAAGATGAAACGGGTACGGGAAAACTGAGCCGGATTTTTAATCCTATTGTTCAAAACTTCAAAGGTAGCTCGTGAAAGCTGTTGGAAGACTGAGCCGGTTTTTGGCATATCGATACTTAATTTTTCTAACGACTAGTCAACCTCTTCCGTTCGCCACTTATCGAGACTGTTTCTTTGCTTTTTTTTCTGGTGAATTTTGTAAGAATTAAATGCATGTAATTATAACAGCTGATTGAAACGGTCTTGATACGTGTTGCCTCCTGCTCACCACGGTGGAGGGGGGGGGGTGGAAGTCGGATTTTGAGCAGGATAAATGTTATATTGAGAGCTGTTAAAATCATGATAAAAATTGTTAAAAAATATTAAAAGGGGCCTCAGAACTTGACGGGTAGCATCTTGAGAGCCATTTTGTGCACAAACTCTGCCTGGGACAGCCTTTGCTCATTGTACTCAGTAATGAGGGTCTCCCTAATTCTCTCACGCTCACGCAAGCGTCTCACAGGAACAGTGTGGTACTGATAGGATGATCTGACCTTTATGTCAGTTCGTAGCTGTTCTTCTGCGAGTTTTTCGATGAACAGAAATATGTTTGGATGCGGCGAAGTAAAGTGGGTTGCAAAATGTTTATGGAAATTTCGCATGCATTGGTCGTTCTGACGGAACTTTCAAGACAAGCCCACAAGCTGGGCGGGTATCTGGCAGTTGAAGAAATGTAGTTGTCAAAAGCATAGTCTGAAAACATTGTGACTTTGTCATCATCCTGGTCTGGGCACTGGACCATGATGACAAAAGCAAAGCAATCTTGTACTTCACTAGGCTCAAGAGCCGGTAAGCCAAAAATGGATTTTAGCCACATTGCAGTTTCACTGGTAGACTTGTACTCAGAAGATAGTTCAATTTGTTGAAGTTTTCGGCACCATGCTTGACCGACATGAAACTGACAGGCTTTTATCGTAGTCTCTGGGAAGGTGCCTCAACAGGCGGAAAGCATGGCTAGCCTATTGAGTTGTGTTAGGCGCGCGCGCACAGTCAGTTTGTGACTGTTCCTGTTGTGTGTTAGCATACTGAGTCTATCCAAAGATCTATCATGTTTATACAGTCCAGTGACTTTAGGGTTGATACATCAGTCTAATCGATCTAAAGTTCGAAAACAACATAGTCGATTTCTACAACAAAAATCCGGCTCAGTTTTCCAACAGGGGTCGGCGGCTTATTGCGCAATGTGTTGCATAACAGGTGAAAAACCGGCCCAGTCTTCCATGTGGTTTTCGCATGCAAGCGTTTCACGGCGTCACCTAATGACTCGTGCATGAGAGACGTAAACAACTCCGTTTTTTACAAAGCCGAATAGAAAAATTCTGAGTTCGTTCATTGTTCAGCATCCACCCTAGACCTTGCTGGAAGTCGTTTACTTTGTAAATATAAAGTAATTCGTTGTTGGTAACCTCTGGCTAGTAGTACTAGTAACAATGTCACAATCGTTTTGTTAATTTACCATCATCCCGAAGATAGATTTAGTATAGACCCTTTTCATCTACCGTCCTCCATATCACGTGATTTGCAAACAAAATGGCGGCGTGCTCCACTTGTAGGGCAGAAAGCGGTGGACAACAGTCGAACGATGCCATCCTCTTGTTGGGCACCCAACTGTACAAACCGGTTACGTGCTGGTTCTGGCATAAAAATGCATCTTTACTTGGACTGCGCACATATTCAGATGCCATCACTAAGGCAAGTGGAGGTTTTTGCCCTACGCGGTGCTTTTCGAAGCCGTGCGGCTCCCCGCAAACAACAGTAACGCAGAAGTGAAAAGGCTATAATAACATGGGACCGACGCTGGATTTTCCATTTATGACGTAACTCGCACGCAAAGTCTCCAAGCGGAAAAATGCAAGTAAGAAAGAAAGTAAACAATACCTGGAGCTATGCAGAATTTTCAGTACGTTCACCAACTTTCTTTTAACAATAATAGACTAATCTTGGATTTTCCTTCTTCTCGTTGTTCCTCCTCTTCTCTTTCATCTCCAAATTCACGAAAAATGCACCACCGTCGATGACCACATCAACCGTTGCATCAAAGACGCATAGCAGTACAAACACTAGTAGTCGAGTCCCAAGCGCTGTCGGTCGGCGAAAAATAATTGGTCATGAGAAAGGCTGGGCAAGCTGCACGCACATTATTAGATCTATGCCTATGCCATTTCGTGAAAATTCTGTTTCTCTCTTGTTTTTACTTCCTTCACACGCCCTTTTTGTGCTTTGCTTCATAGAAAAATTCGTTATTAATTAGATACTGTACTAAATATTTTTAAAATATTTTGACGGTGAAATTGCCTCTGTAAGCGAAACCAATCTGTGTTGTGTCTTATTTTCTATGCAAATCCATTGTACGAAGCGTTTGCTCTGCGCGCCGAAAGTGGGCGGTGCCCGTGACCGGATAAAAACGCTATTTTAAGAGGCCGGAAGAAGGGAGTGTCTGATTTTATCACTCTAGTATCTCTGCTTCGAGTAACCCAGGGGAAAAAAGCCCATAATTTTTCTAAAAATAATAATTATCAACATTTCTTGCAGCGTAATTTAATTTTTTACACCTCAGTAATTATCATCATGTAATCCCACTTCATGCAACTATTCTAAACCCAAACTCCGTACTTTTCAGACAATCACTTTTAAACTCTCCATTGCCTGACCAGGAAGATTTCTGAACAGAGTCGGTACGCAGTACACTAAAGACAGGTCACTTCTTTGTGCACTTTTAAAACGTGTTACAGACAAACTATGAAAGCAATTATTACAATCGTTACAGAAACAGAAGAAAAGTCGCATTATTTGATTTCATGACAACACTTACGCTATTGACACGTCATTTGTACCAGCCATAATATTTTGTTTTGACACCAGCATGTTGCCACACCTGTTGATGGCAGTGAAGGGATTAGCAGGTTTTCAACAACCTTTACGTGAAGACTGTTGTTATAGGTACGTACGCACCCAAAGCGTTTTGCGCTAAGGGCGCGTATGTACACGTGCTATCTCTAACCCCGTCTTTATCCTCAACCCTAAATTTAATCGAATCCCTAACCCTGCCCCCCCCCCCCTACAGTTTCAACAAACAAAAAAAGAAAAACAGGAGGAACACAAAAAGAAAATCTGAAAGAATAATTAATCATAATTAAAATTAAGGTTCTTGTCGAGGAGCCTCTCGGGAGGGGGCCTTTAGCTCTGGAGTCACAAAAGGCTTTAAAATACGCACCCCTAGCACAAGAAACTCAGGGGGCGTACGTACTTATAACAACATCCTTATTTAACACTGAGAAGAGCGAAAGTGAGACTACATAATCCTCAGGGGAATGTTACATAAAGTGAATAATTTTTATTTAGCCACAAACTGGGGGTCAACAACCTGGCAATTCCTGGCCAGGATGGACAAGGGGAACTACTGGGAAGGAAGAAAAAAGAGCACTTCCTGTGGAGTCAAGCTAGGGTGAGTACCACAAAATGGTGGCAGCGGGAACCTAATCCAGATGAAATCGAAACATAGCCCAGTCATCCATACCTATCTTAGGGGGATCTTAGGGGGGTCTAGGGATCTAGACAACAGCAATCAACAATAATTGTTCATCCTGTTTTTAAATCTAGATCTAGTCAGATAGGCTAGATTATAATGTTTTTACAAGATCTTGAAAAATCTAGGCATCATGGCTAAAAGAGAAACAACAAAACCTGTAATCGCAAGCATTAGACCACCAGACAAACTGGTGCTGGGGTCTAATCCCGTAGAAACTTGGAAGTTATTTAAACACAGGTAGAGCACATATGCCATCCTGTCGCGTCTTGAACAATTAGACGTCATGTTCCAAGTTGCTCTGTTCCTTCATAGCCTCGATGATGAAGCGCTCCGAATATACAACGGATTCCAGTTTGCCACAGATGATGACAACCGTAATCTGCGGGAGATCATCCAGAAGTTCCATGACTTCGTGATCGGAGAACAAAACGAAACATACGAGCGCTTTAAATTTAACAAGCGAAACCAGGCACAAGGCGAGACGTTCGAAGCTTTCCTGTCTGATCTTCGCCGATTAGCGAAAACCTGCAATTTTTGTGATAACTGCAGAGATTCCCTAATCCGTGATAAAGTAGTCACTGGCATTCACAATCAAGAGGCCCGCACTGATTTACTAAAAGAACGACAGCTCACACTCGAGAAATGCATCGATATCTGCCGTTCTGCTGAGGATGCGGCAACCCATGGCAAGGCCCTTGAAGATTTTTCCAGCGCAAATAAGACCGAAGTTGAAGCAGTGAGACAAGAGAGTCGTAGACCCGAACACCGATCTGCTTTGGGATCTCAATCCGGAAACTCGTCCAACTCAACTCGGAAACAAGGTTACAGTAACAGCAACGCACGTGGAAACGCACCCAAATCGTCATCTTGTCGATTTTGCGGCCACGGGAAACACGAACGAACGGATTGTCCTGCACGTACAGCACGCTGTAACAGATGCAAGAAAATGGGCCACTACCAAAAGGTGTGCAGATCAAAACCTGTGACCGAGGTGCACTTCGATCAAGATTCCACCTCGGACTGTGATCTCCCTAGTTCCTTCCTAGGACACATTTATCACCCCAGCTCGACTCTACAGGAACTCACCGACGACAATGACTGGGTTGTCAATATCCATATCGAGAAACACCTTCATCCCTTTAAGCTTGACACTGGTGCGTCAGTCACAGTTATGGGGGAAAAGGACATAGGTGTGGCACCTAATAAATTGAAGACGCCAGACAAAGCACTCAGAGCTGCTGGGGGAATCAACCTAACAGTATTAGGCTTCGTTGAATAAACTCTAAGAAATAAAGACAAGTGCATTGTGGAAAAAGTGTACGTCGTCAAAGGTCAAGATCGCTCTCTACTCGGTCGAGACGCATGTGTCAAGTTGGGTTTGATAGCCAGAATAAACCAGCTTGATGAAACACCAGATTTTAAGAAAGAATTCCCAAAACTGTTCAAAGGCTTAGGCAAGCTGCAAGGGCCGTACAGCATTAAGTTGAAAGATGGTGTGGAACCTTTACACATTTACACTCCACGCAAGATAGCTCACCCCCTCCTTCCAAAGGTCAAAGCTCAACTCGACAAAATGTTAGCTGATGGTGTAATTTCTGAAGTCACAGATCCTACTGATTGGTGCGCAGGAATGGCGGTAGTGCCCAAACAAGATGGTTCAGTTCGAATTTGCATAGGGTGAGTACTTGTAGGGCAGAAAGCGGTGGACAACAGTCGAACGATGCCATCCTCTTGTTGGGCACCCAACTGTACAAACCGGTTACGTGCTGGTTCTGGCATAAAAATGCATCTTTACTTGGACTGCGCACATATTCAGATGCCATCACTAAGGCAAGTGGAGGTTTTTGCCCTACGCGGTGCTTTTCGAAGCCGTGCGGCTCCCCGCAAACAACAGTAACGCAGAAGTGAAAAGGCTATAATAACATGGGGCCGACGCTGGATTTTCCATTTATGACGTAACTCGCACGCAAAGTCTCCAAGCGGAAAAATGCAAGTAAGTAAGAAAGTAAACAATACCTGGAGCTATGCAGAATTTTGAGAACGCTGGATACGGCCCTTAACAGAGCTGTCAAGAGAGAAGTTCATCCACTAAAGTCTATAGATGAAGACCTCGCACAGTTCTCAGGTTCGAAAATATTCACCAAAATATTCAAATATTAGACGCAAGATCGGGATTCTGGCCAATTGCTCTTTCTGAAGATTCACGCAAGTACACAACTTTCTTAACACCGTTTGGAAGATTTTGCATGAACCGCCTGCCCTTCGGCATTTCCTCAGCATCAGAAGTTTTCCAGCGTACAATGACTAAGATTCTACAAGGCCAAGAGGGAGCTATGTGCCACATTGACGATATCATCATTCACGCTCCAGACAAGGCCAAACATGACAAGCGCGTGAGACAGGTCATGCAGCGTTTACAAGACGCAGGTCTCACACTCGATGAGAAATGTGCCTTTTCTCAGACATCTTTGAAATTTCTTGGTCATGTCATCGATTCATCCGGCATCCACGTGGATCCCGACAAAGTCAAGGCCATCATCAACTTTCCACAGCCACAAACTATCACTGAGCTACAGCGATTTTTAGGCATGGTAAAGCAGATGGCAAAGTTCTCACCACGACTAGCTTCATTAACAGACCCCCTTCGTCTCCTACTAAAAAAAGAGAGTCAGTGGATATGGGACCACCCACAGGAGGAATGTTTCAACGCCATCAAGACACAGCTAACATCATCAGTTTAACACCATATAATCGCACTTAATGTTTCAAAAGCTTACCAACCTACACGTGAGTTCTTTTTTAAAGAGATGGATCTTCGAATTTCTAACACAGAGAAGCCAGTTTGTGGATATAAACAACACATTTTCCAAATTACTCACAACAAACACAGGAGCGCCTCAAGGCTGCGTGCTGTCACCTGCCTTGTATACATTGTATACAAATGATTTCACTGTGACACACAACAACGTTTACCTTCTTAAATTTGCCGACGACTCTGCTATTTTAGGCCTTTTACCTAACTCTGGCCACGAATATTCTAACATTGTACAATCCTTTCATTGTTGGTGTAATAACAACTATCTTCTACTGAATGTTAAGAAAACAAAAGAGCTTGTTTTTGACTTTAGGAAAAATAACAACGATCCTGTTTGCCCTCTTACTATCAACAATGAAGAGGTTGAAATTGTCACAGAGGCCAAATATCTTGGCATTACTATTGATTCATTGCTTAACTGGCATGCGCATGTAACATATGTATACAAGAAAGCCAACCAGCGCATGTATTTCCTCAGAAAGCTCCGCTTTTTAAAAGTTAGCAAAAGCATTCTGAAAATATTTTACACCATGGCTATTCAGAGCGTTTTGATGTATGGAGTTGTCTGTTGGGGAGGAAACATCTTACAAAAAGATAAAAATAAGATCAATATTTTAATTAAAAAAGCATCCAAAATTTGTATCTGTGATCTGCCATATTTTGATGAGCTGTACACTGGTGCTTGTATTAAAAAAGCTAATATTATTATAAATGACCCCCAACATCCCCTGAACAAAGAATATATAAGATCTGTAAGAAGTTTAAGGCTGTTGTCAAAGAAAACTAAAACTGAGCGCTACTTTAAATCGTTTATTCCATCATCAACTAGGATGTTACAATAATGTCGTCATCTTGATCGTAATCTGTGCACAGTTGAATTATGTCCTGCGTGTCAGGTCAATGTGTTTTAGTTAGGGAAGCATATTGTGTGCACTGTTAATTTTGTTAATTTAGTTAATTTATCAGTGTGTGTGTATATATGTGTGTGTGCGCGCTATATATCATACTTTCTGCTTCTGTAACTGTATTGTTATGTATTCAATGATCAAAACAAATTTCCTTGTACAAGGACGAATAAAATTTATCTTATCTTATCTTATCACCTGTTCTTGCCCATTACTCGCCAAATCTAAAGGCGATAATTGCGGCAGATGCATCCAACAATGGGATTGGAGCAGTTTTGATTCAAATCCAACCCGACGGTTCGCGGAAGCCAGTCAGCTACATTTCCCGCACATTGACTGAAACAGAACAGCGATACGCGGTCATTGAGAAAGAAGCCTTAGCAGCTACATGGGCATCAGAGAGGCTTAGCGTGTACGTCCAGGGCCTTCAATACGTCATAGAAACTGACCACAAACCTCTTGTGACCCTCCTCATGTCTAAAGAACTTGCAAAGTTGCCGCCTCGGATACAGCGATTCCGTCTTCGTCTTGCACGCTAGTCTCCCGAGGTTGTACATGTTTCAGGAAAAAAACCAGATCGTGGCAGACACTCTTTCCCGAGCTCCTTCAAGCAATCCTACTGAGGCTGACATCTCTTTCTATGAAGAAGTGAACGCTATGGAAGGACAGGCAGTTGACTCCCTTCCAGCAACCCCTCAGAGAATCATGGAAATCATAACCCACCAGAAGACAGATCCAGAAATTGCCGAAGTTCGCAAGTTTTGCACTGTTGGATGGCTGACCTACATGCCTGCCAATACCTTGTTAAAACAGTATTGGACCAACCAGCACCACTTTTCTACCGTGAATGACCTCCTTTTATATGACGACAGGATTGTCATCCCGAGAGACTTGCGGTTAGATATCCTTAACCGGCTGCATGAAAGTCACCTTGGTATCACCAAATGCAGAGCACTGGCGCTCAACTCAGTCTGGTGGCCGAACGTTATGAGCCAAATCGAGGACATGGTAAGGAAGTGCCTAGTTTGTGCCAAGTTACGCCCAGATGTTAAAGAGCCACTTCTTTCATCTTCTTTTCCTGATCGACCTTGGTCACGTGTAGCCATAGATCTTTTTGACCTCGAAGGTAAAACTTATCTCGCTGTGACAGATTATTATTCAAGATGGCCGGAAATTAGGCTTTTGGACCAACTTTCCAGTGCACATGTGATCAACAAGCTTAAATCAATCATAGCAACCCATGGAATTCCTGATGTTATGATGTCCGACAATGGTCCTCAATTTGCCAGTTCACAGTTCAAGAAATTTGCCAAAGATTATGGTTTCACTCACATTACTAGCTCACCAAGGTATTCTCAGAGCAACGGACTGATAGAACGAGCAATTCAGACTCTCAAAAACCTTCTGAAAAAAGCAGATGACCCTTACATTGCACTTCTCAACTACAGAGCTACACCTCTGCAGAATGGATATTCACCTAGCGGACTGCTAATGGGTAGGAAACTCCAGACCAAAGTAACCATCACACAGAAAATACTTGTCCCTCACGGCCCAAGTCAGCGACTTCTCGAAGAAAGGGAGAAGAAGTATAGAGAATACCAGTGCAGACAGTACAACAATCGTTATCTCGCCACATCTCAACCTGATATTATTCCAGGTGAGAGAGTCTACATTAAAGACATGGGACGCAATGCCCGTGTAGTCCAACAACACCACAGTCACAGACCGTACGTTGTACGTCCGGACAACAGCAACACCCCAGTGAGAAGAAACAGGAAGTTCCTCGTGTCTACACCACCTCAACAGGAACAACCACCAGAACGATCACCTCGAGGCGACACAAACGATCAAAGCTCCCCTGTTGTTCAACACGAGGCACCACCTGTACAACGGTCGAGTCCTCGACCTACTGGTACCTCCCAAACAAGTAGATATGGGATAGTCATCAAGCCCCCACAGAGGCTTGACCTATAATTTAATTTTCCATAACTGTGAACGGACGACTCACCAAGTGCAGTGATCGTCCTACAGCAAGTTTTTCTGTTCGTATGTGTCGAGGAAAAGACACTTAGTAACTATATTTCACGTGCCAAGAAGAACACTGAACTTTACTTTTGAGTGAATTAATGTAGACAAGTTTGTTGATTCACGTGGATGACTTGGGTGAGGATAGCCCATCTTTGAGGGGGAGATGTTGCATAATGTGAATAGTTTTTATTTGGCCACAAACTGGGGGTCAACAACCTGGCAACTCCTGGCCAGGATGGACAAGGGGAACTACTGGGAAGGAAGAAAAAAGAGCACTTCCTGCAGAGTCAAGCTAGGGTGAGTACCACAAAAGGGAAGAGAACCCAGTCAAACAAGTGTTTTGGCCCCTTGCACTCTATAGGGGTCGGGCAACGCCCAGGTCACAGGTCAGGTTATTCTCTTGCAATCTGATACTAAATTACGTACGTGAAACTTTGACACATTTTCAACAAGTCATGTTTACAATTATCTTCCCGTAGCGTAATCCGTACCTACTGTCATTTTTAATTCGCTTGCGACGAATTTTGAGAATAATACATCGAGGGTTATCAACCAGACTGTGTTAAATCCAATTTAATTCATTACTCTTAACTAAATATCCATAGATATCTGATGGATGGATAACTCCATTTAGAGTGTGTGACTTTATTTCATAACCCAATGAACTATTCATGTGACCGTGTTGAAGTTATGGCAGTTATTTGAATTTTCATTAAGGTTACAAATCTCAGACTCGATTTTCTGAATTGATGATTTTGGATATAAAACATTCTGGTGACAACCTTCGACATGTACCCTTGCCTACCATAGGCATTCGAAAAGATCCGAATCAGATTTTAAAGTCTTCATGTTTATAATTTAGGTACATAGTTACTGCATATTAATAATAAATTTTCTAGGCATATTCACCTGTTTTTTCGGGAAGATCCGAATCGGGTTTAAAGTCTTCATATTTATAATTCGGTGACACAGTTACAACTGCATAATAAATGTCTAAACATATTCAGTTGTTTTTCCGGAAAGATCTGAATCGGGTTTAAAAACTTCATGTTTATAATAATTATGGTACAAAGTTACTGCATAATCAATTTCTAAACATAATTATTCAGCTCTTGGTTTTTAACCACCGTTTGGTAAAATCAGAATCATAACACTTACAGATCTTCCCTTAAACCAGTGGTTCTCGATGTGAGCGATATCTCGGTGGGGGGGGGGGGGGCATTTTGATTACAAGGGAGGCGAAGACAAAGAAATGGGAGACATTGGGGGCGAAAACGATGAAGGAGGATGAAATAAAGGTTTTTGTTACTTGTACATACGCTACGTTTACATATCAATCCCTAAGGCCCTGGACAGACGAGCTGTAAAAAACGCAGCAGTAATTACTGCGCAATCTGGAGATACACTGTGCCAAATGAGTGCGGTCACACGAGCGACACGCGGTAATTTCAGTCCTGGCGTAGCAGAATGTGTGTCGCTCACATTCTGCTACGCCGCGACACATCAGAGCATTGGTGAAGCACAGAATATAAATGGACGCGGACACACGAGCTGCATTTACTGCCGGCGCATTTCTACAACAACTGTGTTTTTTCTCTCTCGTCTCACTCCCCGCGACAATAATTATTTCCAGCGTGACCATGTCGTCTTATCACAAAACAGGGAATTTGACTCTGGAAATAAAGAAAAGAAACATCTGTTGGGACAGCACAAGTGAAAAATATAAAAATAAAATGTTAAAAAATGATGCTTGGATGGATGTCTGCAGTAATCTGTGAGAAACTACGGGATGAACCAAAAATCTTCTTTGTCCCTTTCTTTTTTTTTAAAGATTCTTCTCATGACTATAACAAAAGCCACACTGACTCTCCGATCGTCCATGTTGAAATGAGCTGCGTAGCGTTAAATATCGCCCGTGTGGACGGCACACAAAGTAAGCGGCACTCACTGCGCAGTACTTACTGCTGAGTTCTTTACAGCTCGTCTGTCCAGCGCCTAAGGGTAGCCACACAAAGGCCACCGAATTCGGTCACCGAGCCACTAGGCGCTTTAGGTGAGAAGAATTGCATTATTATAATTTCAACAACTGCACATAGAGCCGACCTCGATTCGGTCCGCTTATATAGTGCAATTCTTCTCACCTAAAGCGCCTAGTGGCTCGGTGGCAGAATTCGGTAGCCTTTGTGTGGCTACCCTTGGGCTGTTGTCAGTCGGTTGGATAGGAGAGAAAGAAGGAAATTATTATATGTGCCAAGAGGAGCTTCACTTATTCCAACACACGATGGAAGCTGTCCAAGTTTGTTCCAGACATAAGATAAAGATAGAGATGTTAGAATGTCATATCGCAATATCTGTGTCTCTCTCTGGAACATCTGGACAGAAATTTTATCAGATCGATAACTTCAAAAGTTTCTAGATCATTGAGTACGTTCGCTGGTTACTTTTCGATTACTCTGTTCGTTTATCATCTATTCCTCCGCTTGTCCATCCATCCATCCATCCACTCATCCACCTATCCATCCATTCATCAATCCACCCATCAATCAATCCATCCATCCACCCATTCTTCTATCTATCTATCTATCTATCTATCTATCTATCTATCTATCTATCTATCTATCTATCTATTTCATGTTCGTCCGTCCATCTCGCTGATCGACTTATTGTCTGTCGAGAGCTCTCTTTTCTGCGTCTGTTCTCCGATCGATAATATCCATTTTACGTGTCCACACAATAATAGTTGTGTGAAAACAGAGATTTATATATATATATCTACCACTTGCCTACGGAATTTTGTAGATAGCCACACTATACACGTTAGATAAACCCTGAATGTTTACGATTGATTCAGTAAACAAAATGCACAGTTGAGAAAAACTATCCTACACACAAAATGAATGTCATTGTCAGGTTTAAGAGGATTCACTAGATAAATCCCGCACCTAGACTGGTGCGACACATAATTATAAACATACTGATGCGTAGTGCACGCACTGCAGGTGTACTGTAATGCCCACTGATCTGAATGCGCGCACAAACACATAATATACAGGAATACACTAGACCTGCACTCATTAAAACAGATTCGTACATACACACACACACACACACACACACTCACACACACACACACATTATTAGACATTGTCATACATTCATCCATACATTGTCATATCCCAAAAACCTACATTGGCACAGCATAGGTACACACGAGATTTGTTTTTTTTCATATTATACTCTTTGATATAGATCCGGCACACATCCACACACAGAGATAAACAATAGATACATACAGAGAAACACAGTAAAACATACCACATGCACGGGTGCACAAAGAAACAGAGTAAACAGCATATTATACATTCACATACATACTAATTGATGACCATGCACGAGTTTGTGTACACACACAAACGTTTGTCTGTCTATCCGTAGATCAGTACATATCTATTTCTGGCGTACAACATCGCTGATAAAGTATAATGTATGCACAACAGACACCTAATATGACTACAAACATACAGAGTTATAATTGCATTTTTGTCCACCTGCTCGCAGATCAATATTGATTTATTTGCATATCTGAAGTAAAATGTCATTATGTCAGCCAAGATATAATTATCATTATTAAACTTTACTTACACATACACATAATTAGGAAGAAGAATCAGTTGTGGTAAACGGCTTTTGTCAGCATCACTCTCTGCTCCGAGTGTCAATGGCCGAGGTGCGCGTGAACTATGAAAATAGTCTGTCTACAAGAGGACTAACTCAAAGTCGGGTCCTTGAAATGTCCATGCTGTGTGCCTCAAATGAACTCCTCCCCATAATTATGAACTGTACCGTCAGGTATTTGACATATTATTGCTGTATGTGAAATTTTTGCCTTTTCGAGAAAATGATGTCTGAAGTTTGCTCGGCAAAAGGATCTTCCTGATTATGTGTAGGTGTAAGTACATAATATATATCTTGGCTGACTTAATGAGATTTTTATTTCAGATATACAAATACGTATAAAACATTATGACACAAACCCAATCTCGAAAAGGTTTTAACGGATTGGATTGGCACATATATATTGAAATCAGAAGTGAGATACGCACCTTCATGACAAAACCTCAAAATCTCCAAAATATCACATACCACAGAAAGAGAAAAAAAGTGTGTGAGACAGGCAGGTAGGCAAACGGACTGATAGACAGACAGGCAAACAGACAGACAGACACCTAGATAGACAGACAGACAGACAGATAGATAGATAGATAGATAGATAGATAGATAGATAGATAGATAGATAGATAGATAGATAGATAGATAGATAGATAGATAGATAGACAGATAGATAGATAGATATGTCAATCATTCAGGCAGAAACGCATTTCTTAAAACTGACCTATCAACAGTATGGCAAATACCCCTCGATACCATCATTATTAAAATATTTCCTCAAACACATTGACACACAGACAGGCAAACAAACAATATCCATACCCACACAAACATCAACTATAAAACAATCACTTCTGGACAGCTGACAAACAACCTGATATTCTCGCACACGTGTTCAAAAGACAATTCAGTAAACAAGACTTTCAACAAATCGATAACAATATAACCTAGAGAGCCGCAGTATTTGCGAGCTCCGGGAAAAAGCCGTATACGCCAATCTTGGTTCAAATTCACTCTTTTGATACCATCCTGTAGATTCAAATTCTACATTATAATAATGACTGATAGGGGGCACGTTGGTCTAGACCAGGGGTCACCAAAATTTTTTCACAATTGGCCGGATAACTGACAGACTTACAAGCGCGTGCTGCATAAGCAATCTATTCAATATCGTAGCTCTAGATATCCCTGGTTTTATCAAACAAAATCAAGTACATTGTACCATGGCGGGCCGGATGAACTGACGACGCGGGCCGGATGCCGCCCGCGGGCCGTAGTTTGGTGACCCCTGGTCTAGAGGAAACGCTTTTGCCTCTCATGCCGAAGGTATCGGATTCGATTCCCGTCCGGCCCAAGCATGTTTAAATTATGGGATTTTTTTTTCATATTTTCCTGTCCCTGTTCCTGTGGTAGGTAGGATCGAGCACCTAGTCTCCTCGGAAAAAGATGAAAAATGCGGATGGCCCGTGCGTACATTGCGCACGTTAATTGTACCTTGACAATTGGAAGTCGAAGGAGAACAAGTCTAACAAGGTTGGCTGCTGGGGCAAAATTAAAACAACAACAAAAAAATACCGCCACCATCTCACCCCCACCCTCCAAAAAAAAAATTTTAAAAATTGCCGGCTGGCACTGCACTATGGCGACGCTGTGTTGGCTCCAGCTGTAACTGGGCTGCAATGACACGGGGGAAGATTTCCCAAAAATGGGATCGAAGAAGTATACATCCAAAATAATAGGTGCTTTTTTGTTGTTGTTGTTGTTGTTGTTGTTGTTGTTTTGTCGCGACAAAATATGAATTGAATAAAGAATAATTATATCTGAGAGGATGGCGGAATACTGGTAGTTTTACGACTTCTGTAAAATGTGGGTTTTTAGGTGTTCTTTCATAGCACGGTCAATTGTTTGCGTGCAAGCATCCTGTAGGACAGGACAGCCTGTAAAACACAGCGGGTACTTCTAGTGGCGCCGTCCTACCATTCAGACAAATCCGAAGCTTTGCTTTGTTTAATAATATCAAAGGAATAGTTAAGCCATACTGAAGTGGAAAAAAAACGCACGTTTATTCTTATGTTTTAACAAATATTGTATCACTGATCAGTTATGTGGTTTAAATGAAATCGTGTGCTTTGATTTTCATCTCTCTCTCTCTCTCTCTCTCTGTCACTCTATCGCTCCCTCTGTCTCTCTGTCACTCTCCCCCCCCCCCCCCAATCTCTCTCCGTCTCTCTCTTTATCTCTCCCTCTCCATCTCTCTCTCTCTCTCTCTGCCTCTCTCCCTGCCTCTTTCTCTGTCTCTCTGTGCCTCTCTCTCTGTCTGTCTCTTTATGTGTGTGTCTCTCTCTCTTCTCTCTCTCTTCTCTCTCTCTTCTCTTCTCCCTCTCTCTCTCTCTCTCTCTTTCTCGCTCTCTCTCTCTCTCCCTCTCTATCTCTCTCTCTCTCTCTCTCTCCCTCTCTTTCTCTCTCTCCCTTTCAATGCAAGACACACCAAACATAGTTACATAATATTAATCACCCACTTTTACAGACAAAGCACAAAGCGAAGGATTACCGCAACACTAAAATGTTTAATGAGGAGTCCCGCCGTCACAAAACTGTAAAAGGCATAAATGAAGATGGTTGTCTTCCTACCAATCATTGAGCATGGTCACACAAGGAACCCTCATTAATTTTGTACGAGTATCTCAGACATATCCCTCATGCAAAATATTCCATGATGCCCCTTACTCCAACGGCATAGCTTTATCCGAGACAAAGGATACCGAGACAGTTCAATTCGCCAAATTCCGTCCGTCGACTTGTGCGCGCGTCATCCATGTCAACAGTGCAACAATCCGCACCAAATCACACCCCTTCATAACTGAAAGAAAAAGACAAGTACCATAGAGCTCTGTGAGTTGTACTCACTGTTTTTACACACGCGCAAGTTGTGGACATAATTATAGTGAAAGAAGAATGGTCCGTTTCGGTATTCTGTGTCTCGGGTTACATTTTGATGATTAGTCTACTCCGTGCAATATGCGGCCATTATTTTTTTCCACACTGTGTAATGGATTATTTACTTCACAATTATGTAGACCGTCAGGGAATGCTCTCCTGCCATTTTAAGTGAAGGTTTTTGTTATTGCTTTGTTTTTTTGTTTTTAAGGGAGAACTTAAGTTGGATGAGATCAAAGCAAACAGCACACTGTTGATTTTGGTTATAATTACTGTTGATCATTTTGTTCATTATTTTACTGCAAATAATTTTATCGCACGTCGGGAAAGGGCTAAGAGGAGTGGGGGGGGGGGGGGGAATTTGAGTATGAGTTTGGAGAGAGCACGTCAAGACGATAACAGCCATATTGTGCGCGGAAAAAGTGAGAAGATAGACAGAATAACAGAACACGGTAGGACAGAAGGAGACCCTACCAAAAAAGCGTCCACCAACCACCGGTTGGGAATGGAATGTTCTACTCGCAAACTGTTGACAAAGACATGGCTGTTGTTGTAAGTACGTGCGCACAGCAACCGTTTTGCGCTAGGGGCGTGTACGTATACGTACTAGTCCTAACCCTGTCCTTATCCTCAACCTTACATCTTACCTAATCCCTAATCCTGCCCCCCTACCCTTTCAACCAAAAAACAGGAGGAAAAGGAAAAGAAAATCTGAAAGAATAATTAATCATAATTTATTCAATCAAGGCTGTTGTTAGAAGCAATCCAGGAGGAGTTTTCTAGCTCTGGAGTCACAAAAGACTTCAAAACTCGTATCCCTAGCGCAAGAAACCTAGGGGACGTACCTACTTGAAACAAAATTCTAAACAAAATAACGAAAATAATTGGAAATTACAATGAGGAAAACGATTATTTGGAAATCACTGTGAAGGGGGGAGTAATTATTTATGGCTTGTGGGGCAGTGAGTCAAGTCTGTTGAGTGTCTGTTTTGACTCGGTGCACCAGGTTACCTTTCCTCTGTCTGACTCGAGACGGTTTTTGGGGCCACTGAACTAGTTAGAAAGACTTGTTTCTTTCTCACCAGGGCTTGATGTGCCGTGAATTCCATAATAGTCGGACACAAAATTTTGGGAAAACCCAAAAAGACTGAAAGTAGGTCAACCGTCAAAAGCAGTAGTAAGCAGCAGAGGTAAGGCAAACAATAGACCATGAGTAAATAGACTTCACCAATTTTACCCAAAATTCCCAAATTCTGTGACATTAACCTTGCTCTTAAGTGAGACAAACACTGCATTTCGTACTAGTCAGTTGATATGAGTAGTCTGAGCTTTACTCATGGCCAGTTGTTTGCCTCACTTTCTCCACTCACCACTCTATTTGACGGCTGACCTACATTCAACTAGCTGGGGTTTCCCCCAAATCTTGTTTTCTCCTATTTGAGACGGATTGTATCAAATGACGAGTAATGCAAAGAGCAGTGTTCACTTTGCTTTGCCTCACTTAGGGCCAAGGTTAAGGTCATGAGCCTTGGGAATTTTTGGTCAACCTGGTGAAGCCTATTCGTATCTCACACCAACAAGACAAAACAGTAAGTTATGATTCATGGCACCATCAGCAAAATATTGGGGAAAAAAAGTGTAAGTGAAAAAGAGCAGAGGAATATGTTCACAATTAGTAGCCTAAGCGCACTGAGGTGGTAGGGCGCAGGAGCCAAATAGAGGTAATTATGACATGTGATTGATGGTCATGAAATTCAATAAATTCGTTCAGTCATGCTTACCTGTATGAAATAATGATACACTTCTTGCAGAGTTGGCACTTTTCATGGGATAATCCGGGTGTCCCAGCTTCAGCTACATCACGACAAACGAGCACCCAACTCTCTGAACTCTACACTGGCACCTACTACATTTTAATGTTAAAGCCTACCAAAGCATCATTCTCAAAAGTCAATGTTCACTTCGCTCTCGCCACAAGAAAACAATAATTTTGACTTGTCCAGTCACAATGTAGAATCTGGTTATCCAGGAAACTATCACGAGAGACTGGTTTTACCGTGCCTGGACGACCAAGTCTCACTGGACCTGTATCAGCTCCATGCACGTGCCACTAATTCTGACCATTTAGCACGCTAGTGGGACACCTGACCATTTAATTGATTTTAGTGCGAATGTTTAACTCCTCTGAAAGATGAAGAGCTGCACTTACGTTCGGGATATCGCTGGCTCGGCAATGTACCACACAAATTGGTGCAAAAGACCAAGTTTTACGAGAGAAGGGAAAATACTGTTTTACTTATTAGGACAAAGGGAAATACTGTATAACTTATTAGGAGAAGGGAAAATGCTGTTTTGCTTATTACGAGAGGGGAAAAAATAGTGTTTTGCTTATTGGGAGAAGGGAATATCTTTTGCTTATATGGAGAAGGGAAAAAAATATAAATACTGTTTTGCTTATTAGGAGGAGGGAAAGTACTATTTTGCCTATTGGGAGCGGGGGAGAATACTGTTTTGCTTATTGGAGAAAGTAAAATACTGTTTTACTTATTAGGAGAAGGGAAAATACTGTTTTGCTTACTAGAAGAAGGGAAAATCCTGTTTTGCATATTAGGAAAAGGGACAATACTGTTTTGCTTATTAGGAGAAGGGAAAATACTGTTTTGCTTATTAGGACAAGGGAAAATACGGTTTTTACTTATTAGGAGAAGGGAAAATACTGTTCTGCTTATGAGGAGAAGGGAAAAATACTGTTTTACTTATTAGGAGAAGGGAAAATAACGTTTTATTTATTAGAAGAAGGGAAAATACTGTTTTACTTATTAAGAGAAGGGAAAATACTGTTTTGCTCATAAGAAAAGGGAAATTTCTGTTTTACTTATTGGGAGAAGGAAAAATACTGTTTTACTTATCTGAATAGTATTAATTAGTCGTACCACTGAACATTTGGAATATTGTACTCCGGTGGAATCAATAGAAAAATTGGAATCCCTTCAAGGAAATCACAGAATATAATTTATGGCCATAAAAAAGGGAGCTGTCATCAGATTCTGTAGTAATGCGAATACACAAGGCCGAGAAGATGTCAAAACCCTTTAATGCGCACCTTAAAGGGCAAGGTGCTTCCGCTTTCGTCTCGTTTCGACCTTTGGTCGGGACTCACGTCTTTCGGAAAGTGAGTCGAAAGCGAAACGAAACGAAAACCACTGGGTCTGGGCTCTGAGAGTGTCACATTTAAAGGCATCGGTGGACATTTTATTTCGAGCAGATGTCGAAAGTTGTTGTTCACCAAGTCTCCGGTTCATTAAGCAAAAACGTGTGCAAGGGCCAAGATTATTTTATTTCGTTGCGATGACATATAAATAATAATTTTTTTATTTTTTTTTAGCTCACTGTCCACGTTTTGCCCAAGACAAACTGGCGTCGAGGGCCTCACTACAGTGTCCATTAGCAGCGTGCAGTAGTAGACGACGCTGTCTCCATCCATCTATCCATCCAACCATCCATCTATCTATTTATTCATTCCCCTGGTCCATCTCCGCTCTTCCATCATCAGTTCGTACATTTGTCTGTCCGTGCTGCTATCATCCATTCATTTATCCCACTTCCGCCCATCGATAGGGTGGTTCATCCACTTCTTCCTTCCTCCATCCATTCGTTCATCTGTCTGTCCATCCTGCAGAACATCCATTAATATAATTCTACCTCCCGTCCATCCATCTGCCAATTCATCCATTCCTCCTTCACTCCATCCATTCCTCCAAATGTCTGCCCAAGTTGCCATTCATCCACCCACCCGTCTCTTCTCCGTCCATCCATCCATCTGCCAGCTCATCCATTCCTCTCTCACTCTATCTAGTCCTTCTAAGTCTCTCTTTCGTGCCATTCATTCATCCATCCGCCTCTCCTCCGTCCAGCCATCAATCTGCCAATTTATCCATTCCTCCCTCCTTCCATTCCTCCATCTGTCTGTCCATTCGGCCATGCACCCGTCCATCCGTCACTTCTCCGTCTATCGATCCGTCCATCCATTCATTCATCTCTTCATCCGTCCATGCAAACCCCCCCCCCTTTCCCCTATTTATCATATCCATTACATCACGCCATACAACACCTAAAGTACACAGTACCTGCTCCCCTATAACTGCCCATCCGTGTAACACAATCCTCATGAAATCGGCATGTTGCCATGCTAATTTCACTACTTACACGCGTTATTGATCATCTAGGTAATTAAATCTTTATGTCCCACTACATGCATTATTAAACCCACACAGAAACGCTGTACCAACCTTTTTCTGTAAATTTCATTTCGATCTTTACAACTGTGGAATTCTGTCTAGTTTCACCGCACCTGTTGCTCCGATTCTGATAAGGCAATTAGTACCCATGAATAGAGGAGTGGTGTAATTCCACTTGAGCTGTTTTTGAGAAGACTGAGTTTGATTTTTCCCCCTGCATTTAAATGGAAGGCCAGGTCGAAGGACGTAAAAAGTGGTTAATTTCGTCCCCGGGATATTAGATCGTTATCTTGTTGAAGGGCTGGAAGATCCTGCACAGGCTCACTATGTTATCTCATTTACTAACAAAAGTATAGGCAGGCCACTGTCATATTCATGAGCGTTTTAACCCTTTTGCTGCCAAGCCCAAACTCCCTTCCCTCCTATTAGCCTAGTTAAGATATGATTTGACCTAGACAAAATTGCAACGTAATTGTTTTTAGCACAGTTGGATTCAGAAAATGTTCCTGAATAACATATTAAAAGTCCCCCTTCATCAGAGCGTACTAACATCTTCAAAAAAATTATTGAAAATATGAAATTTTCATAATGTTCTGCTATGCCCAACTGGCTTTCCATACTTTCGTTTTCTGGTTGGATTTTGTCGCCGGAGAACTGTGTGACTGTATAGACTACCAGAATATTGGATTATCAGGTAGAAAGAGCAGGAAGTAGTGTAAAATTAGGAGTGCAAAACATGTCGGAACAATGTTGGCAGATATACTATCGGCCTCGTAGCAGTTTAGCATGAAACAATACGGCCGCTATATCGGCAGTGCGGCAGTCTTCTGCAAAATATAATGGGCCAATAGATCGGCCCTATGGCAGCAAGAGGGTTACACTTACTGATGTCCAGGCACCAGTTGCTGAACAACTACAGATAGGTAGTTAGCTAGTAATAAAACGTACGGTACTCGCTGAATGGTAACTGCTATACACCGTGCCAGTCTAGAATTACGAAACAAGCTGCCGTCACTGAACATGATTTGAAAAAAACAACAACAAAAAAAACAAGAAACAAACGCTGATCACAAGTGAGAGGATTTCAGCTTGTGAATGGGTTTTACACTCCAATCCGGGCGTGCCTTATCCCATTATTTTGCTGCAGTACACTCTTACAACAAGAGGGGTCGCCCAAGGCTTGTAACACAGGTGCTGTTTAACAATAACTGTGAAAGACGACGAACATGTGGGGGGTTTTACAGCTTTTGTATTAACTGAATGCATTGCCAACCTTCATAAATGTGTATAGATTAAGAAAGCGTCTCAGCTTTTGTTGACAGACGAGACAGACAGATTGGCAGACAGATAAACAAGGAGAGAAAATGGGTGGATGGATGAATGAATGGACGGACGGGTGGACAAGTAGATAAATAGATAGAAAGACAGACAGACAGACAAACAGGCAGTTTGGGCTGGTCAAAGTGCTTAAAGAGAATAATTTTATATACCATGAAAGGCCTGTCTTGTAGAGGCCTACAATCATTACGACTTCAGATCGACTGAAAAACGGAAGGCAATTATAAAGAAAAGGAACCAACCGGACATTCCATCTTTTTTTTCATTACAAAGAAATATCTGCATGAGTCACCTTTTGAGATATGTTATTGAATTAGGAATTCAGTGCATGTGTGAAGTTGGAGTGAGAGTGAATAACAGAGGAATGGCATTAGACTGCCAGAGTATAATGGGTGTATACACATTAGAGCTTTTATGGTAGCCGATTTTTGTGATTATCTATCTATCTATCTATCTATCTATCTATCTATCTATCTATCTATCTATCTATCTATCTATCTATCTATCTATCTATCTATCTATCTATCTATCTATCTATCTATCTATCTATCTATCTGTCTATCTATCTATCTATCTCTCTCTCTATCTATCTATCTATCTATCTATCTATCTATCTATCTATCTATCTATCTATCTATCTATCTATCTATCTATCTATCTATCTATCTATCTCTCTCTCTATCTATCTATCTATCTATCTATCTATCTATCTATCTATCTATTATCTATCTATCTATCTATCTATCTATCTATCTATCTATCTATCTATCTATCTATCTATCTATCTATCTATCTATCTGACTGTCTGTCTTTATGTCTGCCTGTCTATCTATATAATTATCTAACTGTTTGTTTGTCTGTCTGTCCAACTATCTATCTATCTTGTCTTTTTCAGTCCAGCTCTCTCTCTCTCTCTCACTCTCTCTCTCTCTCAGTCTCTCCCTCTCTTTCTCTCTGTCTATCTCTCTCTCTTTCTCTCTCTCTCTTCCAACCCCCCGCCCTGTCCCCTACCCCTCTGTTTAGATCCCACAGATAAACAAAATGAGGGAAACAAAATAATTGCCGTCTTTCTCCCCCATCCCTCTTTCCCATGTTTGTTGTTCCTTAACTTCCATGCTGTGAGCCTTGTACAGGATCTTCTTCCACAGATCAATACTCAATGCATATCAATGACTTAACTACAGACGGTAACACCTACCCACCCCTCCTCCTCTTTCTCGCTCTCAGATCAACCAACTCTTCTGTTTATCCTCTCCCACTAAGGAAAGACGTTAACACCCTCCCCCCCCCCTCCCCCCTAGTGAAAGACATTAAAATTCGCTCCTCTATTTCCGCCCCACCCCACCACACCCATCAAGGACAGGCGGTAACAGCTACACCACGGCCAGGTCCTCACCGCCACCCCCCCCCCCACACACACACACCAACTCATCCATACACACTCTCACGTTCATCCTCTGCTGCCCAACCATCATGGTTCATTATTGTCGCGTAAAAGAACACAGTGTCAAGCAGACATACCGACAGTCAAACAGATAAATACACAAATAGGTGGACGGAGAGAACAACGGACGGATGGATGGATGGATGAATGAATGGTGGATGGATCGATGGATGGACGGAAGGACGGACGGGCTGATAAATGTACAGAATGATAAAGACACTCTCAGAAAAAATAGATACTTAGACAGGCAGAAACTAGGATAGATAGATAGATAGATAGATAGATAGATAGATAGATAGATAGATAGATAGATAGATAGATAGATAGAGCCGGGGAAGGGGTAGAGTAAATGTCAGCTCGAGTTTCTGGTCACCCTATTGATTTTTGCGTGGAGAGGAACATAAACCTAGATTTTAACCATGTGTAAACCATTATCCCGGCTAAATCTGTATAGATATGTAGAGAGATTTAACTCTGCATGGACAAAGACCCATTAACATATGGCTGTGAGATAAATAAATTTATGTGGCTCAGATCGGGGACGGTTTGAGCAGCATATTGTCCTAACTCTCGAGACCTTTCAGTGTAAAAGTAAACGATGTTGAGTCAAGGCAGGACGCTTCTCCGTAAGCTTCGTATTACTGATATCATATTGTTCTATTTAACCCTTCTCGGTATAAAAAAAACAAACCAACAAAACAGATTCCTCATCCAAACTTTGTAAATAACAAATCGTTTGAAGGAAAAATAGATAATTACAAACGGAATACATGTTGGCAGGAAAAAATCATTTTCAGAAGGTAAATTAAAAGTTGCAATAATTTAGAGTAATGGGTACAAAGTGATAATTATGCTGGACACCGGTCACTGGATGGCTATTCATAGATTCATATTCCCACGCTTCTTCTTTGTTGTTGCTCCACTCAGTCTTCCTACCTACAACGATATTTCATTACATCTAACTCGCAAAGCTGAGAGACACTGGCAAAACTACAATGGCTAGTTCGAACATACTCTCTGACCCTTCTGAACCCCAAACTTCACGTTGCACAGGTTAATGTGTCTGGTCATGTGAATATTTAATTAGGTCTTTAAAAAAAATTATTTTGTTTTTTACATTTTTAGTTAGCCTTTTTTTTTTTTTACTAGCTTCGTTTATGTGAATAATTATGTTCATTCTCCTATGCCTCATTCAGTTGTTGCAGTTCAGCTCTAAGAGGGAACGTCAGCTGCTCGTCATTACATTCCTGTCTTGATCTTTTTTCCTCGTTACTAAAGCTCAGTATAATAATGCACACATATATCACGCCGTAATGTCCAGATATGACTGATCTGAGTTGATCTCCTATTGATTGGTTCACAGTTCACTTTGTATTCAGGGAGCACACCGCTGTTGAGGGCTTTGGAGCTCTGATGTCTGAGCCATATACAATCCCTTCAGTCCGCCAGCTGGCGTCTTGTCTCACTGCCCTTGTACATTCCACAAGGAAACTATCGGCGACAAAATTATTGATATTTCTACAAAGAATTTATACTTGGTAAATACACGCATTTTCGGTGTCAGGTGGCAGGGATTCTGTTATAGGCCTAATTATTTCTATCCTATCTCAAAAGAATACAAAAATAATGTATGTTTCTTCCGAGTTTTTTCCGTGTTGACTTGCAGCATATTTTAATGGTATCATTAACCCTCTAGCGCCCAGACATAGATCACTTCGTTCAAAATATTCTTAAACATGCACAATTGACTGAAAATAGTCAAATTAATAAGTGCTAAAATAAATAATGTTTATCAGAAGGAAAAAATGATTTGACAATATGGAAAGAATGGTCCAAGAACAGAGCAGTGGGCGCAACGCAACATGTTTATATTAAATAGAATACTGGGTGCTGGAGGGTTAAAGGGTGAATTCTTTTTAACAACTTCATAACACTGTAAATTAAAGACCATTTTTAACTCCTGGGAAGTTTCGTCTAGACCTGAACACTTAGCTAAATGGTGAAACATTTCAAATGCTTAATAAATTTCGGACTCCGAAGTCTTGACCGTCCCAGGCGCAGGTTGTTACCAAAGGCGGTAACTGATTATTAATTTGTTCTTGGGCGTCAGCTGAGGAGGTTTTGATAACCCCTGCACGAGAGGTCGTTGTCCAAGTATTGTTGTAACCTATACGTACGTACGCCAAACGCTGGGGGTACGTACGTACATGTACCTTGTTCAAATTATGCCTTACGCGAGCCACGAGTTTGTTTATATCATATTAATTATGATATTCATACAATATCCTTACTCAAGCAGTTTAATCCAGAAGTCGATGATTGCCTTGTGCCATCACTTCTCCAGCAGTGTGTCTTCTATACATATATTTTTTAATAATTCACTCACCTTTTCAGCGTAGATCTATGGCAGATAATCTGCAATTCTGCTCTAGAAGCAGTCCACAGAATAAATAATTGAAAATGCAGGCAGGACCACCATTTGTCACCAAATCATATTTCAACAAACATTAGCAGCTCCGTTGTGCCAAATATGTCCCATGAGTGCATGTTTTACAATAAAAAATTCCTCGTGTTCAGTGTGCTTGATAATGTATAATGTTGAAGGAATTTCACTGCAGTGGACGACGCAGTCATCTCCAAATTGCCATAGGACAGAGCCCCTCGTGCTACGGTAGAGGACAGTACACGCCATTCTGGGTAATCTAGGTCAAAATCACTTTTTAGCATCATTTTGTAGAATAGAATGTGCTCTATCTTTCTGTCTGGATGTTAAATTCAATTGGCTAATAGTTTCTTCTGGTCAACATACAATGCAAATTGAAAAAAAGATAAATGAGGTGCAACCTCACAGGTTTATTTTTTTTTTTTCATTTCCTTTAAATTTCTGCTTTGTGCGTGTCGTGTACGCTCTTTTCCTGCAAAACGGCATACTCTACATTCCAAATTTCTAGTCTGTCAATCAGAGAGTAGGTCATGCAGAATGCAGTGTCTTTAACCTGTCCACTCTGCATGATGTGTGAACAACCTTTCATTAATATGGGGGGGGGCGGGGGGGGGGGAGAGAGAGAGTGGAGGCGGAAGTGATTCTGACATTCTTGCTAGAGGGTTGTAACTCAACTTGTTGTTTTGTTGGTTTTTTTATATTGTTTTGTTGTGTTACGAAAATTGAATTCATTGCATTAATTTTGTGTGTGCTCTCGTGTGTTGTTGTGCTTGTCCTTGATTTGTCGTTTCTTTGAAATGTTGTCTTGTCCATAGAGGGTTAATCATAGAAATAAATATATTTTGTGTGTGTGTGTGTGTATGTGTGTGTAGAAGTGGTTGGTAATTGTTTGTAGAGCCGTCTTAACGCATGGGCACACTGAGCAGCTGCCCAAGAGCTCCAAGGGTTTAAGGGGCCCCCATGCATGCACGTTTATGTAGGGGGCGGGCCGCAGCGTATTACTTGGCCCAAGGGTTCATAATGATGTTAGGACGGCCCTGATTGGTTGGAATAGTCGACATTTTGAAACACATAAGCCTCATTTCTCATAGCGACTGCCAATGGATTTACATGGTTCTGTCGATGGATATCAACTACGTAAGCTCTTTCCCCCTTTTCTGATAAATCCAAGTATGTCCTCCTCGTAACCCAACGAGTAACAAGCAGGTGTCTATGGTATCTCACGCGAACTGTTTTGAGGGTATAATTCAGACCGGGTGTATTGGAATACAAAAGTGATGTTTGAGGAAAGGGTTTAAAGAGAAAAGGTTCACGGGTCAGGGATATTTTAGGATCTATCGTACGCTACGAGACATAGGACTCCTCGGTGTCTCGACCTGGACACTGGCAGATTTCACGGCACACGGGGTGAGCGACGAAAAGGCTGTCAAGTACACAATTCTGCGGGATGAAATTGAGAGAGAGGGAGAAAGAGAGAGAGAAAGGCGAGAGAGAGAATGAATGAATGAATGACTGAATGAATGAATGAGAGATGGAGAGGGTAAGGTGGCCTTGGATCAATAGTGAGACACGGAAATTACAAAAAGATGGGTTGTTTGTGGAGAGATAGATTTCGATCAAACTTTTCCCAGCTGCGCTCTCTCTCTCTCTCTCTCTCTCTCTGTCTCTCTCTCTCTCTCTCTCTCTCTCTCTCTCTCTCTCTCTCTCTCTCTCTCTCTTTCTCTCTGGCATATCGATGTCTCAGTTTCTCTTCCTCTGTAGTTTCTCTGGGTTAAAAGACGGCTCTATCTCATCCATAAGAAAATATAAGGTAGTCTCCCCCTCACCTCTCACTACTTCTACACTGCTTGCATTCCATGGACTCTTCCAAATCACAAATCAGCAGAGTTGTCAAACCCACACGCTCTCCATCATATCAACCAGATTTGGTTTCCATATTCCTCTGCGAGTCCAACAAAAGCTGAGTGCCTGGTTTCCTTGGAAACTATTGGAAAATGTTGACAAAACACTACATAACTAACAAGTGTACCAGTCATCGATTCCTTTGTTAAAGACAAAGAGGTATTAATTTGTTGTGCTGCATTGAGCCTCATTAAATCTTAAAGTGAAACTCGTAAGCAGTCCTGGCACACGGGAACTGTGGACTCGCTGGATTTCCTGGATTCATGGTTAACCCTTTCTCTGGGGACCATACTTAGAATCAGAGAAAAGAAATGATGTGAAGGTGAGAACAAAAATAATAGCCGTGCAGGGCTAATATATCCTGAAGTTTAGACAGGGTGACACACGAAGCATGAATTCATCAATTTAAAACTGATTTTGTTATTGGGTGTTATATTTGTTAACCGGGTGTGAAATGTGTGCTGTTGTGACCCAAACAAGGTCACTGTGGTCGCCTCCCATGTCGAAGGTACCGGGTTCGAATCCCGGTCGATGCAGGCATGTTGGAATTTTTGGGATTTTTCTCATAATTATTTTCCTGTCCTTGAGCCTATGGCAGGTAGGATCGAGTACTTAGTCTTCTCGGAAAAAAATCGGAGGGCCCCTTAAGCACGTTGCACACGTTAAAGACACCGTGGCAGTTGAAACTCGAGAAGAGCAGGCCGAATAGGCTGCTGCTAGGCAACATTGAATAAAAGTTATCCCTACCCCCCCCCCCCCCACAAAAAAAACCCGACCGGTGCTGCACTGTGACGACGACGTGTCTGCTCCAGTTGTAACTGGGCTGCAATGACACTATGACAAATTTCCCAAGTAGGATTAAAGTAGTATACTAAATACAAAAAAATACAATTACAGTGAAATGTTATTGGAAATGCAATCGGTATGGGTTTTAGATGTCAACTGGCAAAATTCCAAATTCAATGCCATAAACCTGTCGCCCGTGTGTGAGATTTTGGAAAAACAACAACAAACAGAGATATCCCACCGAGAATGAGCTCATAATTATATCGGTAACGTGGGCTAACCTAGTTCTGAGTTTGTTGGCTTGACTATGAGCTCTTTGACCGATTATAATTATGCGAAATTAATCAAATAGCAAACGAGATGGGTTTGTGTGTCTGTGTGGGCGTATGTGTAGGCCTATGTGTGTGTGGTGTATGTGTATCCGTGCGAACGTGTGTGTGTGTAATTATGTATGTGTGTATGTGTGCGTGTGATTTTTATTTTCCACATGGGAAAACGTGAAGTAGTCGATGTATCTTTTCCAACCAATGAGGAATACGTTGTGTAGAACAGATTCAATCGATTTGGAATTAAATGTTATATTAAATCCACTCGACTAGCAGTAAGCCAGCCTCCCCACCCCACCTTCCAAAAAAACACCCCCTTAATATACACCCACTTAGCTACAAGAAATCGATGCAGCCGATGTTCTCTGTAACAAAAAAAAATGCAATGACGGCTGGCGAACATTAAGTCTACAATACTCTCATTTACGTCACAGAAATTGAGATCGAGACCGTCATGCAATGCTGCGCAGCTATTTTGAGTAAGAGTAAGTTTTAAATCGCGGTAAGCGCAAATTCATGCAAGGCAAGTGAAACCAATCCAATGTTATTGTTTGTTTGTTGTTGTTGTTTCAGAAAACCTTCTCGGCCATTACCTATGATTATCGTAGAAACTTCTGGTGCCTGGGGACGCTAAAAATAGATTTTTAAAAAATGAAATCACGGTGTTATCAAACAAATATTTAAGAGGCACTGGAGATACTTTGATTTAAAATAAAAAAGCTTGGGACGTGCAACTTTCCTGTCATCAACTGAAACAAATCAGTTACTTTGTGTGACTTGAAATTCAATAATATTGGTAGGCCATTTTCTGTGTTCTCTTTTAGTTTACGTTTCATTGTATCGTTTGGGTATTATTTCTTACACGAGGCTTTGCTACATACAGCTTTTTCTTTTTGTGGAATTTTGACTAATAATGTTGGTCGTTTAAGTATTTTGCCTTTACCACAATTCAGCGTTTAGAAATAGCCTGATGTTATGGTACCGTAGCCTAATTACAAATACGAATAGATGAAATCCTGAGTTATGCCCACTGCCCATCCCTAGCTTATTATGGAAAATACCACGGTCCCCTAACAACAACGTTCGTGGAACTTTGTTCTCACACGATCTCAGTGTTTCTACCATGAGATTTCATTAAACGTCACTGATGATTGAGTGGCAGCGTGCACGATTTCAGTGCGCAAATGTGACGCAACGCGACGGTTTCGTCCGGAAGGTACAGGCTTAGTTATTGAGTAATTGCCCAAAACGAACTTTTCTCAAAACTTTACGTCTTAAAAAAAAGTGATAGTCATCAATTTCAATTGCTTATTACACAGTCTAAAAATATTCAGAATTCAATAAATCTAGCATCAAATCCAAGGGAAAAAGAGTTCTCTTTCACTTGATATCAATAACTCAGTTTACCTAAAATGTACCTTGTGGACCGAACCGTCATGATTTATCACAAATACCAAAAACAAAACAACAAAAATGACTTTTACGACTAGCGGGACACGGCTGATCTATGATGTCATCAGCTTCGCTTGCAGTTATCAAACTTGCCAAGCTGGCCATACCATCTCTGCCCTGGAGATTTTATTTCTTTCTCTAATGGAACAGCGAATTGAAGCAGTGCGGTAAAAATGAATTATGTCATTATTTGAAATGTGATAACTTTTCTGCCGTTTTTTATGACGTGTTGTTGCTGTTTTTAAACGGATTTTCTCCATAAATCAATAAGTAGTGACGTATTTATGGTAAAAATAATGACATGTCTAGAAAAAAAATGTGTTTAATACTTTATTAGAAATATTGACTGATGGTAAACAGAATTAAGTTAAGAACATTTAATGCTACTTGACTTCGTCTAGGTTTTAGTTGATTAATGAGAAAACTGGGCATTTTAAGTATAGAGTGAACTTGGAGGTGAAGAATTATTTCTGACACTAAGCATATTAATGTTTGCGTAGCCTTTGTGTTGGTGGAAGACTGGGTGCTAATCTTGTAATGTATTTGTTTTTTTGTTTGGCTGGTTGGTTGACTGGTTGGTTGACTGGTTGGTTGGTCGTTAGTTGGTTGGTTGGTTGGCTGACTGATTGGTTGGTTGATTGGATGGCTGATTAGTTGGTTAATTGGTTAGTTGACTGGTTAGTCGAAATGCATTGGGTGGCTGGTATACGGTTGGTTGGTTGGTTGATTGGTTGATTGGCTGATTGGTTGGTTGGTTGGTTGGTTGGTTGTTGGTTGGTTGGTTGGTTGGTTGGTTGGTTGGTTGGTTGGTTGGTTGGTTGGTTGGTTGGTTGGTTGGTTGGTTGGTTGGTTGGTTGGTTGATTGGTTGGATGGATGGATGGATGGTTGGTTGGTTGGTTGGCTGGCCAGTTGTTTGGTTGGTCGGTAAACGGCTGATTTATTGATTATTTGGTTAGTTTATTGGTTAGTCGTTAAGTTCACTGGATGGCTGGTTGGTTGGTTGGTTTGGTGGACGCGTCGGTTCACAATAGTGGAGGGTTTCCTTAGTTGCTTCATGTGCCAGACATAACGTTACATAACAGCTCCTCTCCCTCCCTCCCCTTCTTCCTGGAAACCTTTTACATATCGTGGATCCCCTACACGTTGGATACTCAGACAAAAGTACCGAATCAGCAGAGAGGCCAGCATGTCAAAGAACAAGAGAGTACCTGAAAGGCAAACGTTGTTGGATCAATACATATATGAACAACAACGTGGCCCTGCTGATACTGAGGACAGCAAGCCATACACTCCTACCACTATCATGTGCCGTGATGAATTCATGACTTTAAGATAAGGTTAAAACCAACCGTATTCAGTTACATATCAACATTTCAAATTAAAAGCTTAAAAGTAAATTGTTATGAGACGTATACAAATTCTGTGTGAGATAATAATCTGGTGTATATTCTACTTAGCCAAAATATAGCCTATGCTTACGTTATGTGTTGAAAATACTGAATGTAGATGTTCTCATGAAAGGTCCAGCATTCAAAAATAAATCAGAGAGAATGCCAACGCTAAATACTGCGCTGCTTAATTAATTTACTAACGCCCGGTTCCGTATTTATTTGAAACACGCTACCTTGTGTCAAATGCTTACTCACTTTCTAATTAATTTATTAACAAAGAATTTTTTTTGTGGAAACTGTTTGTATTCTTTGCATGTTCACTTCAGAAATTTTGGATACGCTTGTCAACATCTGAGCTATAGAGGGCTGAAATTAACTGGCTTATTTGAGATATCTAAATATCATAAACTGTGGGGTCGCAGCAGGGCTATAAGCAATGTGTATTTTCCGTCTTCTCTTTAGTTTGCTTTGTATCGTTTGGGTTTTATTTCTCACGCAGGGTATCGCTGCATACAACTTGTTCTTTTTGCCCAATTTTGACATTGAGATATCTAAACATACTCGACTCCCCTCCCACTGATATGACGGTAACGAGGTATAATAATAATCATATCAACCGTTAGTGATCGTTTCTCCAAAGCGATACATTTTTCCTAATGGTGACTCATTACAGTAAATGGTTACATTAACCCTCTGGCGCCTGCCTGATTCGAAACTTCTGACACCATCAAAATAGACAAATGAATGTAAATATAGATATATACCACGTAAAATCATTTCTTGAACATTAGAAAGTATACAGGGTATAGAATATTGAACAAAGGTGATGTGTTTTAAACGATGAAGCATTGGGGACGAAGTGGTCTAGAGGCAAGGTGCTCGCCTCTCATGCCGAAGGTACCGGTTCAATACCTGGTCGGTGCAGGCATGTTGGCACTTCTTTTCAGGGGAAAAAAATTCCTGACAATCGTCCTGAGGTAGGTAGATCGGGCACCTAGTCTTCTCGGATAAGAACGAAAAACTGGGAAGGCCCGTGTGCACGTTGCGCACATTAAAGATACCTTGGCAGTTAAAAGTCGAGAAGGGCAGACAGTACAAGGCCGCTGCCCGGGGCAAAATTCTAAAAAACGAAATCCTTGCACAAGAACACACAGAAACAAGAACAAGAAAAATAAACACAAGAAATATGAGGTGTAAATGCCAGCGAAACCTCCTGAAATAAAGACCGAAACACAATAGACACAATAGATCACTGCGTAAAAGAGGATTAAATTAACAATGAAAAACTTTCATAAAATAACTTACCTCAGTCCAATTGCAATGACTCCGCTCCCTGTGCACGTAATTGCAAAAGTGAAGACAGGATTCAACAATCTTTTCTAGGTACTTTTCTTGCCGTCCAGTTTTTATGATTAAAAATAAAACAAGAAAATACTGATTTTTTTTTTTATTTCCAATTAGCAAGAGTTCCACAAATGTCCGGTTTTCCAGAGTTAGTTCAACTTTTTATATCGCTGTTGGAGAGAAAAAGGGGAGCGTACTCCTTCATTAGGTAACGCAATAATCTACGCAGACACAAACCTTTCCTTTTTATTTCCCAGAATTATAAACTGGTAACCGGATTTTAAAATGGGAATTATATTACTAATATAAGTAGGGGGGGGGGGGGGATCAGATCAGTCCCCTAACGAAATAGATTTTGTACATTTTTCAGTAACATAATCTTCCCTAACGTTCAAAGATTATTTTCCCCCAATATTCTCGTTGCGGATTTAATTTTTTTTTTTTTTAGCACTTGGATTTGCACACGAAAAAAAGCCCATTAAATACTCTACTAAACTTCTTAGCAATTCCTCCACGAGAAATTGTAATAACGAAATTTTGGCGCGAGTTACTTTTATTAACTTAATCGATTATATCATTAGTATGTGTGAATGAGATTGCATGAAATGCCCAAGGAAGCGATGAAAAGCTCGCAAAATTAACATTAAATTTTTGCAACATTTGTCCTTTGAATTGTGAAGTTGAATACTTAACGGAGATATCAATAATATAATTAAAATGTTTCTTCCAGAAAATTATACCGGTATGTACTAAAATATGTTTCAGAAAAAGAAAAATACAGATTGTACTAAAATACGTAAACAGAAAAAAAAATTATTCTCTTATAGATGCATGTCCGAAGCAGAAATAAAAATGCTTTCAATTAAACAAAAAACGCGCATCCAAGAAAATAAACTTTAGTAAAATGAGTATTGGAAAAATTAACCAGGTAATTCTAAATAAAACAAATGCGACAGAAAATGATAGTCATACGCACTGAAACTTATCCATTTGTTGCTATACTACACAAATGTCCTTTCATTTTCTTCATGAAATATAAAACAAGTTTAATAAAATAGATCCGTTTGGGTGACGTCAAACTACTGCCTAGAACAAGTTTTAACGGAGATAACTTTCAGAGTAAACAATAAACGTCAGGAGAAACTCCCGCGCCGAACTGACCCCTGCGTAAGGTAGGTCTGAGAGACACGACCGCTTACATGTGTCGCGTAGCGCAGAGTGACGGGAGCTGGTGACAACGCTTGTGATTTGCGAGGGAGTCTCTGCACGAAAATGAATTGAGCACTCCCTCAGGGCTGGCCGCAGCGGTGGCCAATTTACATGTAGATAGAAAGTACTTTGTTTTTTGATAGTAGTAGTAACAGCGGACGGTGGTTGTAGAGATGATTAACAATTCATTTGTGCAGAACAGTTTAATTCTGTGCCAATCCTTGAGGTAATCCTGCGGATTTCCGTCTTTTTTTTTTTTAACTTATTATTTTGTAGCGTCTGCAAACTACCCCTTGCCCTTCCCCGTTGCTTGTTGTACTGGTGACTGAGCATGTGTTCACTTCTTTTTCCATTTTATTGTTGACGTTCGCCAGAGTGTGCTCCGCCCCCCCCCCCCTTCCTTGTGAGTAGTTTTTTTTCCCTCGTAAATATTAGTATGTTCCGAACATTCGATAAAGGTGTAGATATAGATTAAATGTTTACGCCAAATTTGGCCTTCAGTGATGTAACCTAGTGACGTATTGATACGTGATTGGTTAGTTTGTGTGTTTCGGGCGAGGGCAGAGGTTACGTTTATTTCGGGAACTTTCTATAGAAATACCTATATATATGGACCCATGTGAGTGGTTGGTCGGTGAGTAAGTGAGTTTTCCTTCTCGTGTGGCGTAGGATATTTAGTTGTTCGCTGGTGCCTTCCTAGTATTTTATTGTTAAGATACAGTTATTAAGCTTTAGTATTATTTAATCGATCGTCGGATCTCGTGTTTATTTATTCTACAGCTGTAATAGTTTCGTTTTCTAAAGGGTTGTAGTTAGATCAACTAACTCCCCCCTACTATAACGTGCTAGAACAACCTCAGCTGTTACATATTTATTGGTAAGAATTGAGAAGAGAGAAAACCCACGAACGTATCAGGACACGGTAAAAGAAACAATTGAACGGGGCGACATTGGCAAGGGAACATCATACGGTTAATGACGTGCTTTCTGTCGCCATTGTTGTTGCTGTTGTTGTTGTTGTTAGTGATGGTGTGAGTAGGGTGATTGTGGTGGTAACTGGAGGAGAGGGTAGAAGTGTCGAAGAAGGTGTGAGAACTGATAGGGTGGAAAATAGAGAGGACGAAAATACATCAATTTTCATGAAAAATGAACCACTGGTCTAGACCAGGAGATAATTAATTTTATATTTTCTAAAACTGCCACCTAACACGGTAATTTCATTTACAAAGAAATACACATTACTTCAGTGTAATATTATGGACAGTAAAGTATTTAGATAAGTTCTAGATAAGTTCTCTAGTGCCTGTGACAACTTTGGCCTCACAATAAGCACAAAGAAGACGGAAGTGCTCCATCAGCCTACTCCAGACGACAAGTATCCTGTGACCCCAAATATCAAAGTCCATGACAGTCTTCTGAAGATGTCGGAGAACTTCACCTATCTTGGCAGTACACTGTCTTCCGCGGCTCGTGTTGATACTGAAATTCTCTCAAGAATCAGCAAAGCCAGCTCTGCATTTGGCAGGCTTCGAAAGAGAGTATGGGATGTCGCCGGCATTCGCACAGACACTAAGCTGAAATTGTACAATGCTGTGGTCCTTCCCACCCTACTCTATGGGGCTGAAACCTGGACAGCGTACCAATCGCATGCCAGAAAGCTAAATCACTTTCATCTGGCCTGCCTTAGAAAGATCCTAAGGATCAAATGGCAGGATAAAATTCCAGACACTGAGGTCCTCAATCGTGCCAAGGAATTGAGCATCTTCTGCCACCTGAAAAAAATTCAGCTACGTTGGGCAGGACATGTTGTCAGAATGCCCGACTCCAGACTCCCTAAGCAAATCTTCTTCTCTGAGCTCTCCAATGGAACGAGGAATGTTGGGGCCCCAAAGAGACGTTACAAAGACACTCTCAAGCAATCACTGAAGGCCTTTGCCATTGATGTGAGTGAGTGGGAAAAGCTCTCGCTTGATCGTGCAAATTGGAGGGCGGCCCTTACCAGAGGCAGCAAAGCATGGGAAGCTGACAGAGTCCAGCAGGCTATCAAAAAAAGAGAACGGCGCAAGAAAAGGCCCAGTGGTACTGAACCTACGGAGCACTCTTGCCATTTATGCGGAAGGGTCTGCAGGGCAAAAACAGGACTTATCAGTCACATGAGAAGCCATAAGTCATGAAAGAACAGTCTTTCCATTCTGTCCTCTGTGTCCTTTAGTTCTCTTTATTGTCCATGTGTTGAAATTCTCAACAATTTCTGTTCTTTATTCCTCTGGTGTTGTTAAGGTCATCATCATACCTGATGGACGAACTATTATTATTATTAAAGTATTTGATCCCTAGAGACGATAGGAACACAACCAGCTTTGCAACATTATCACAGTGGAGCGGACGATTTTATAATATCATGCGGACATTATTTAAATATTCATGAAATAACCTTTCCGTGACATTTTTAGTTTTTGTTTGTTCAGTCTCCACTTCGTGAAAAACGGAAAATCTTTTTGTATGTAGAAGAGGTATAACAAGTGCACACTTCGGCTTTTATTTAAAATGCGTTGTGGCACTTACCAAGCTGTTTCACAGTTCCGATTTATTCTAAATCCTCGACATGATATCAAAGCAACAAACGTTTAACGTTGAATTTCTTAATTGTGCAAAAACTGTAGTTGGAACAAACAAGAACTAAGCTCGCGTTTTCTCATAAAAGAAAGTTATATAATTATGAGGAGAGTGGTCCCTCTTAGGCCTAGTGAAACAAACTAAGAAAGCGGATATGCAGGTTATTACCAGATCTCTGTATCACAGTAGTACAATTAGCTGACAACTCCCATAAATTATTTTCTTTCAAAATAAAGTGTATCTGCTACCTGCTCTTGGCTGCCATGAGGTATCTACTGATAAACAAACTGGTGTTTGAACTGATTTATTTAATAAGAGGAGATGGACATCCGGGTCGTGCTATGGGCTGGCAATAGAAACATAAAATGACGTCAAATGCGTGACCTTCTTTTTGTTTTTATATCACTCTATTGTACGGGAAATGCGTAAATGAATGAAATTATAAATGAGATTGACATGTCGCGTACTAGTGGTTTTCAGAGTTTGTCTTTTCTACTGTAAAAAAGCTTGTTTTACCATTATTTTTGTTGAATTTGGCAATTCGCAAAGTGCGTCACTATATTTTTTATATCAATGTGTATGGCAGTACAAATTCATGTCACTCAACTTTCTAAATCCTTTCCACACAAGAAAAAAATCCCCACTTGAGCTTTCTTTCAAAGTTGTATACGCAAAAAGATAAAGAGACTAATTAGCCCAGCCAGATTGATAAGGGTGCAATGGCCTTCAGGTTAGAGAAATGAAAGGGGCCGTTTTTATTTCTGACCTCAATGTACATGAAGGAGGAAAGTTAATGTATCTATTCTGACAATGGGCCAGGTCAGATAAAGTGATTTAAGACCAAGTGACTTAACGGGCCCTGTGGCCAAAAAAAAAAATGGTCTGGTTTGCATTGTGAAATTTTGAAGAAAGTGCAAGGGTTAAAGATAGGATTAATTGTGGTTTTCCGGTCACAGTAACCGTTTTGTCCGTGAAATGGCTGTAGTAACTGTCATGATCTCATTTTGGGGATCCGGTGAGTAGTGTTATGGTGATCCGACCCTTAGAATAAAAAGGTGGGATTTTATAGGTTAGAGTTTTGCAAGCAGTGCACGGGGCACGTGAACCCGGCATGATTTCGGAAAGTGAGTCAAGAAACTTTCACGGGGTTTGGCTGGAGATATATAAGCTTAAGTCACCATTGTTTAAGCAGAGAACGGCTGTGGAAATCATTCGATCCAGTGAGGTTCCTCTCGGCTCGAGCTCCAGGGCCTGACAATAGGAGTCGAGCACAGACAGAATAGACACAAGTGAAGTCGAAGTGGAGTGACCGTGTCGACATCCAGAGAATTGATAAACGCCTCGTCGCACTAGGCCAAAAGTGCGAACCGTGTCCTTTGGATCTACGCTCGTACTTGGCTACGAGCGTATAATGGTAGGCAATCTATAAGTCCACACAATAGAGACAGGAATTACTAGATCAGCCCTGTGACGAAGCTGAGTAGTAGGAAAGCCACCTGGCAATATCCTCACAATAGAGACAGGATTGATACAGTGTAGAATGATAGTGTGTGTGGAAAGAAAGAAGTATTGAAGTCATTCATAGAAAAACAATCTTTTGTAGACGTAGTGCGTAGAGATTGTATCTCATGTTATATCGAATGCCTGGGAGGAGTACCTTACTCGAGCGCCACTTTTTGATAAAAAACCCAATATATTTTTTCGGTACTTATTAATTTTGTTAGTTTATCCAATTGTCATTGGAAAAAAAAGCAGTGATTGATATGTAACGACGTGAGGGTCTAGTCAGTTTGTATCATCGAGGCCGTAGGCCGATGTTCGTCTGGGCAGTAGTCAGACTGACATATCAGGGAAAGCCGCCGGGGTAGCTATATACTGGCGCTCGAGTACGGAACTCCTTCCGAATGCCTTAGTTGTATCCCATGTGGAATTAGAACTCTTGAATTACAGATAATAAGTTCAGCGACAAGCTGGAGTTCCCACAATAGGGCTTTGAGGTAGCCACTAATTAATGCAGTCCCATTTATTGTATCTGCAATCCTATCTATTGTATCTGCAACCATATTTATTGTATCTGCAGTCCTATCTATTGTATCTGCAACCATATTTATTGTATCTGCAATCCTATCTATTGTATCTGCAAACACATTATTGTATCTGCAATCATACCTATTGTATCCGTAGTAATAAAGTAGTATGGCCCTTCAGGCCTGATATATATATATTCAACAAGTGTATTATTAATTATTATGATTGTGCCTGGACGAGTGTGAGTGGCCTTTCGATTAGTCGAATGCGCTATTATCCCCAAGACCTTACTCACCTCGAACGTTGACAGTAACGTTTTTTAGAAGTTGGCCAGATTAATTTCGTGCAGCTTTATCAGAAGCCTCTAGGAGTCCACAGCATTCTCTTTGATATAGTCTCATGGTACTGAAAATGCACTTTAAAAAAAAACAAGATAAAAAACAAAGACAGACATTTAACAACCCATTATCAAACAATCTTAAGTTTTCTCTTTAATTCCATCAGTCGATTGATGTCACAAGATGCCTTCCATTTAATTAGACTCAATTATGACTCAAGTGACAATCAACAATTATAATCTCATTGCTACCCACAGAAAGGGGTCAACCAAAACTGACCATTTACCATTAAGGTCATTGTAAATTCATTGATTTGCCTGCGACAGCAGCTGAAGCCAGTTCAAACAGTTTCATGTAATTACTGTACTAGTTTGTCCGCAGACTGAATACAAAGCATATAATTGGGGATGGGCTGCAGGATTACTAGAAGCAATTTCTGATTTTATCAAACTTGTAAGCATTAAAGTACTGAGAGCATCAACAAACCACAACGATAATTCTTCATACTGGGTGGAATTCAAACGTGGGTCAAAACGGTCTTAATGCTCGGCCGCTGATTTGGCAAATGAATTACTGCATTGTGCAGCTTTTGTTAGGGGAACGTGGTGTTTTGTATAGGCCCATTGCGAATAACGTCACAGAGTGTTTTTGTTTTGTATTTCCGACACCCAAAATGGCGGGTGAATCAGACGAGTGCAACTTCGAGATATGTCTAAGCGGTTAAAATGCCTGCTGGTTGCATTGCAGTTGCCTGTTATTACAGGGGTGGAACGGACGGATCCAAGCTGGTCAGATTCCCTACCATCCGTGTAAACAAGGGAAAGGAAGTGAAAAAATTGACCGAAAGTCTCCCATATGTATGTATACATGTGCCATTGTTTACTGTACTGGACTACTTTTAGCTCGCCGCCGGTTTGTTCGCGACGCCCCAAGTGCTCGCAGTACAAATCAGCTAACGAATCAAAACCAATGCTACAATCGCCATGGTGATGCGTAGGTCCTTACATCAAAGATGGCCGATATGCGCAATGGGCCTATAGTTAGCGATAGGTGAACAGAGAACGCAACTCAATATTTTTTCTTTGTAATTAGACTATGGTCCCTTAAAAACAAGAGCATGTGAGCGTCATAACATTTCAATGATATTCATAACTACTTGAGTTCCCGGCCCTGCCCGGGATAAATCGATTTATTAGTTTCAATTCTGGGTGATTATTATTGGACCTGCTTCATTTTGCCTGTTCCTTTAGATTTATTTTATTTTTCTTTGTTTGTTTTTAGATACGTTTTACTGCTCTCCCTTTGCGCGTTGACGTCCTGCGCATCCCGCCAGATGGCTATGATTTGCGCACGGGTTAGTTTCTTTGCACATCGTAGGAAGTGATAATGTCATGTGTTAATGGAAAAGAAATATTATAATATTTTCCTAGGCATATTGAAAACACAAACCTGTACTTTTGGCCCTGCTGCGTCAATCTCCCAATTCCAAACCCGTTCTTTTTCCTAGTCTAGGCACATTGAGAACACACAGAGTTTCATACTTGATAGTCTAATCCTCAATCTCATCATTCAAACCAGTCCTAACCGAAAGTTGTTTTGTGAGTGTGATACAGATTCCAGAACCAATCTCAGTTACGTACATTTGCCGAAAAAATAGACCGAACGCAAATGTGTCGCAACCTAGAAACTAATACAAACGTTCTGCGAGTTATAAATTATTTTTTTATTTTCTGTGCCGGCGACACGACGACAGTCTTTACTAAGCGCTGCATAAAATCTGAGGGCCACCGAATCAGCATTAACAGAGGAGTAGCGAAAGGCGAGCTGCAATTGTAAGGTTTCACTTTTATTAGTATAGATATTTCAGTGATCATTTATTTACTACATGCATATCCACTGAACCATCTTATGAACAATACTGCTTATGACTGTTGAACTAGTGACTGGCCGAGGGTTAATGAAATGGAAAAACGGACATGAAACAAAAAAGTTTATTTTGGGTTTGGGGCCAGTGAAAAGGGTTGAATTAACAAACATGGCTCACTTTCAAGACTGTCTGATACCACAATTCATGAGTGGCAAGGGTGTTGGCATTTCATTTTACCAGCGAGCCTTGCCTTTGACGTCACTACATTCGTCATTTCCTCTGAAAGTTCAACACCGCTGTAAATGTTATTGTTTCTGCGTTAGGGCACAGTGTTTGTATAAACGCCTGAGTTATATGATCCATGAATCAACGCGACAACTGAAGCCAGTGGAGCAAGTGTGACAAAATTATTGCATATTTTTGATCGTGTCATCTTGCTTGGCTTTATCCTATAAAAATAATAATTCTGAAGTCCTAGGGATAATTCCAGATATTATCTGTGCTAAATGTTTATGGTGGCTACTGGTGTCGAAAAGTGGAAAGAAAGCAGATTTCAGATTGGGGAGAGAGGGAGAAACTTAGATAGACTCTTTTATTCTCTTGAGTGAAAAACAAACAAGAAAATAAGATAATATTTATTTTACATCCAGGAACATTAATCTCCATAGATGGCTGTGGGGTGATAGTATTTTGAGAGTGGGAGAAGAAGTGAATCTGAAGACTCTGAGTCCCTCCCCTTCGTCACCCACTTCTTTGCCTATGGAGAAACCAGGATCCGCCCTAGATCAGTATAATTATCTTGAGGTCAGATTATTTGAGATTCTATTGAAGTGCGGTTTGCCCCGGGGGTTTTCTCTTCGGTTTTTAATTTTCTTTAACTACTCATTCAGGTCTATTTTAGGCTTAGAAGTGAGGAACTTTCAAAGGTGATTCGCAGTTCCAATGCATTCATACTGGTTGTCCCGAGCACAATATTTAAATGTCAGCACTGGATTAGATAAAGAGTTGATTATTGTGCTCTGACTGGGAAATTTATGATTAATCAGATTTCCCGTAGTTCATACCGTACACTTTTTCCTCAATTCTTTGCCAATTTGGCAGTCGTAAAGTCATTTTTCTTTTTCCTTAAATATTTTGAGGGTTAGTGTGTGGGTCAGGACTGATCTTTCGGTGACAGTGTATCAGGAATGCTCTTATCATTTTGATTCTTTTCAGTACAAAGTATGTCGCCCATCTACAATTTCTCGTACCTGTTCAGGTTAACTTGTATGAGAATATAAAGGTCAACCAAACACAATAACGGTGTCTATGAAAAGACACCTGTACTCTGTGAGAATGGCACACGTTTTTTACCAGTGACTCATATCGGACATTCCTCTTGAATTGAATCTCAGTTCCTGCTTCTGTTTGAAGAAAGGAACCTCACAATTAAATTTTATTTCTAGTTACGCCTACACCCCACTGGCGAGCCAAGTCACATGCCGAACACAATAGCGAATACCGGAATGCCGAGCAAAAAGAACCTTGAGTACCTGAAAAAAATGTGACACATTAAACTATTTTTGGCAACTCTACGGAACTCGGTGTAGTGACATGCCAGAAATAGCGATGAGGTCATTTTGTCCGAAAGTTTCACAACGCATTAAGGCAGTGAAAAACGATCGGCTTTCCCCGAATGCAAAATTCTTCTGCCACCGAAGAGAAAATATTACGCACAGTTCTGAGCTGATCGGAAGAGAAAGCAATAATACAGCTAAGGGGGCGTTCTGGCATGACGCTTACGCATTTCACACTGAATAAATACGTGACCTTCGTCCCTAAAAATCTAACCTGTCATCGAACACTTTCTTTTTTCAGTATGTCATTTTGCTGACATGCTAACTTTTTGCATTTGACGTTAAGCCTTTCACTGCAAAAAGGCAACATGTAACTTTATGGGCCATAATGTCACTATGTTAACATACTGGCCTGTTGTTGTTGTGTTTTGTTGTTTTTTTTTATAGTTTTGAATGAAAAAAATGTTAATAAAATTGCCAACCGAAACGAAATATTTGTCGCTTGTTGTCAGTTTAGCTTTTTATCATTGGTAAAGGTTGATGTATCCGTCAGTTTTTGTTTCGCTTAGTTTTGTTTTTACGTGGCAGCGTGGGTGACAATAGTAGTATGCCACTGGCTGGGCTTGACCCCAAGATGAACGTGAAAGGGAATTGCAATAGGGGAGTAGTGTCTTACCGGCGATTGGGATCCTAAATAATAGTCTTTCGATTCCCAGCGAAGGAGCGTTCCGAAATTAATGAACCATTACCATGACTGAGGGTCGTTGGTGTCAATAAATCTACAATAACAATTGCTTGCAAAATCACATCTAAGTTGCTCGCCTCTCATGCCGATGGTACCGGGTTCAAATCCCAGTCGGTGCAGGCATGTGGGAATTTTGGGATTTTTCTCATATTTTCCTGTCTCTGATCCTATGGCAGGTAGGATCGAGTACCTAATCTTCTCGGATAAGGACAAAAATCTCGGAGGGCGTTAAAGATACCTTGGCAGTTGGAAATCGAAAAGAGCAGACGGAACAGGCCGCTGCCCGGGCAAAATTAAATGAAATTCATCCCTACCACTCCTTCTCACTCTTCCCTCATCCCCCCCGCCCCCCAACCCCCACCCCCAAAAAACAACAACCCGCCGACCGGCCCTGCACTGTGGCGATGACGTGTCTGCTCCAGTTGTAACTGGGCTGCAATGACACTAAGGCAATTTTCCCAAATGGGATTAAAGAAGTATACAAAATATAAAAATACAAATACAAAAAACAAAGTAGCCTAGGCCTAAGAGGGCTACCAGTCGATTTCGACTGGCCGACTAGTTGAATGATGACGACACGACATTGAGCTTCATTGATATCCAACTGGCTGTCTGGTGCGTGAAGTCTCATTGAAACCAATCGTCATGTCGTCACCATCCAACAACTCGGCCAATCAAAATCGGCCAATTCGCCCCTGGGCTAACCATTCTCACGTACACCACGCACTGTGAAACTTATTGAGAAGAAAAACAGTAGGCGTACTGCCCACAATAAGGACGACGTTCTGTTTCTCACAAACACTAGGCACAAGCATTAACTGTTCAATGACCTTCCTGAGTTAGCTGCCCTGATTAAGTCAGTCATAACAAGACGAGGAGGAGGACAGTTCAGATACCGGGAAGTGACAATAGTGACAATACAGAAAGCCCCGGGTTGACACTGTGGCATCAGGTTACAGAACAACACAAGCTTGGCTTGTTGCAGTCATAAGTGGGCCTGACCGAGAACCTTAAAGCTGAGACATAATGATATGTACTTTACAGTGTATTTTTAAGAAAAATACATGGAGATTACAGGGGAAAAACGTCAGTTGTCACAAAATGAAGGTCTGGAGAGATTCCCATTTTAAAGTTTGAAAGTCCATAGGTTGAAAAGAGGATGCCTTGTCTAAATTTGCCCTACTGCCTTTTGTGACAACTGACATTCTTCCCCTGTAGTCTTGGCATATTAACTTATGTCTCATTTATTCCACTCCTTTTCAGACTTAGCCCTCTGGCACTGCAGTGTTCCATTCGCAACACGTTACACCGTGTTCAAAATTCCACATCCTGTTTTAATTATCAACAATTAACAAATAAAATTTCCATGTGAAAGATTAGGTTGTAGTAATCATAGTAGCCTAGTGGGATCATGTAGACAGCTAAAAAAAAAAGTGCTGATCCCGACACCATATCGAGGGGTACCTGCGCAAAGACCGTATCGCCAGTTTTGCAAATTTTACGGGAGAGCGATTTGAAAGTTTGACATAAAGTATCAAAAAATTATTAATGTCTGTTACGATCTTTAAATCCTGATTAATAATTCGGTCAATTAATTCGATAATAAAATTCGCATCATGTCAAAATGTAGTACTTACCAAGGCGAAACAGAATATGCAAGAAACAAAAATCGAAATTTTTCCAGTTACGGTATTTGCGCGGGCATCCCTCGAATTTTGATAAGACAGTTTATTGGTATTTCTCAGAACTATGAGAAATCAGCTAAGCCGGCGCATTGGGACAGTGACAATATTATGACAGTAAGATTTATTGTCGTCGGCGTCAAAGTGAAGAATTGAAAAGAAGGTACAAATTAGGCCTAAACTCAAAGTAATTTGCTTGGCTTAATTACATAAAGACAAAGTAGCAGAAATTTGTAATTCATATTGGCGGCCAATTGTTTAACCGTTCAAATAGTAAGAGCAAAACATGGATTTAAGCGGCTATGACTGTCTTGTGTTAGTTCATTATGTAGAAATCACAAATGTATTAATGTCTTGTTATTTTAACTATCTTCCCGCGAGTCTTACTGACGTCATCGTTTGAACGGTGACTTATGAGACAAAGAGGGTGTTTTTTATGACGCTGTCTTTGTTCAACGTATTATGCAAATACTGTCAGATCAGCGTAGTCTTCCGAGCAATGAAAGAGATCCATTGTTTCCACCTTAGTTTGTCGATTAACTGTTTCGATGACAGGCCATTTTCTTAACGTGTATGTGGGACTACGACAGCAGGTCCTCCCTGGATAAATCACGAAGGCAATTTTGGACAAAGCGTTTCCCACATTAATTTGTCAAGTAACAGGAGAATAGTAGTTAAAAGTACGTATAACAGAGATTCTTCATGCAAACAGTTTTATGTGGACTAGACGGATGGGATTTTGGGACGGTTTACGTTTTGTTCTTTTTTTTTTTTCTTGACAAAGGCGTTTAACTGATTTTTATTTTATTTTTTTTTGTCTTCCTTTTTCTTTGGGTCTTATTGTATCGTTTGGGTATTAGTTCTTACGCCAGACTTTGCTACTTAAAAGCTTTTCTTTTTACCAATTTCTGATTTTGCTTTAAGCCTTGCTGCCACCCCACAGTTTTTCTGTGGCATTTTTTACTGTATTTTGCTCTTCATTGAGCACGCACAGTGTTGTCCAGCATCGTTATTCACAAGGTGTGATTAATAATGGCAATTTCCTTAAGATCATATCACCAAGTTATGGTCCCATCACAGTTTCTTGAAAGTGCACGTCGTGCAAAGCTCCTATAGTGGTAAGTTATGAACACTCTGAGGCAATTGCGAAATTTATCATATGCATTAGACATCTTTAGTCACAATTCATATTTAACTGGTGCAGTGATCTAGATTTCAATAACAGCAAAGATACTAGAAACAATAAGATGAGACAGCTAGCGCTTTTAGCGTGCACAGATTTCGCACCCCCATCTAGCGGCGAATGCGCGGAAGTCATGAACAGTGCCGTATTTTACAAAGCCAGATAGAGAAATTACTGAATTGTTTTCGTTGTTCAGCTATCGTTGTAGGCCTTGACTGACGTCACTGATTTTGTAATTCTAACTTCAGTCACTATGGGAAAAAGTCTGGCTATTTATTCCTTTTTTTTTTTTTTTTTTGTCGCAGTAGCAATGCAACAAGTCAGTATCATTAATTTATCATTATATCAAGCATTCTTTTCCTGCTGTGCGCCATAAGCCCCGCCCCCGATCAGAGCGTAAACTGTGTGAACGATTTTTTAGAGGTGCGAAGAAGGAAGTGTCTCATCTTATCGTTTCTAATATCTTTGATAAAAGTTCTTTTCCGCTTGGAGTTGTCCTGATCGCCGCCACTGCTACCACCTCCACCCCTTCCCAGCCTGTGCGTGCAGAGTGTACCAGTCAATGAGAAATTACTGAAGAAAGAATGAAGTGAAGGGCTGGTAGGTGCGATCCTAGCAAAGACAATGCAATGTACTATAAAATTTGATCACTTCAGGTTTTCCCACGTGAACAGTGGCACCTGAAGTGAACACTGTCACGGAAGATCCTGAGATTCGTCAATGTGTCAGTTGCTTTGTTTTTTTTTCTGCCGACAATGACATGTTTTCTGAGATCATAAAGTGGAACTCTATGCATGTGCCTAAAGAGGTAGCAGTGTATTTCAGGCAATTATCTATCTATCTATCTATCTATCTATCTATCTATCTATCTCTATCTATCTATCGTTCTATCTATCTATCTATCTATCTATCTATCTATCTATCTATCTATCTATCTATCTATCTATTTATCTATCTATCTATCTATCTACCTATCTATCTATCTAACTAGCTATCTGTCTGTCCGTCTGTCTGTCTGTCTGCCTGCTTGCTTGCATGTCTGTCTGTCTGTCTGTCTGTCTGTCTGTCTGTCTATCTATCTATCTATTTACCATAGTCTGAGAATTATCCAAGATCGCATAAAGATACGCCAGGCACTGGAAAGCTCAAACCATCGATATGATTAAAAGCAGTGCTTCATTTGATATTTCTCTCTCTCTCTCTCTCTCTCTCCCCTCCCCCCCCCCCTCTCTCTCTCTTTCTCTCTCTCTCTCTCTCGCCCTTATTCTGTGTGTGTGCGCGTCTGTCTCTGACCCTCTCGCCCTCTCTTTCTCTCCCTCTCTCTCTGTGTCTCTCTCGCCCTCTGTGTGTATGTATCTCTCTTTCTATCTCTCTATCTCTCGTCCTCTATCTCTCTCTCTCTCTCTCTCTCCCCCCTCTCTCTCTCTCTCTCCCTCTCTCTCTCTCTCTCTCTCTCTCTCTCTCTCTGTCTCTCTCTCTCTCTCTTTCAGGCTCTCTCTCTCTCTCTCTTTTCTCTCAAATATCTGACAACACTTTGTTCAAAACCAAGAATGAAAGGACTATAAATTCAACAACTAACATGACCAACACCCGAAAACAACAACAAAAGAAGCGCTGAAACATTACCATAGTAGGCTCAGAACTGATCTCCGGGAAACATGTTTGTATGACAGATCGTCAAGCAACTGTAAAGGTTATCATTGTATATTAAATAGGATAAAAGTACCTTGCGATTTTTAAAACAATAGACGTCATTTCTAGTAGCAGTACATCCATCTAACTTAAATTATACTTGTAAATTCACTCGGTTCTCGTGCACTTTGATATTAAGCATGATATTAGGGGGACAAGGTGGTCTAGAGGCAAGGTGCTCGCCTCTCATGCCAAGGGTCCCGGGTTCTCGGGTTCTAAACCCGAGCAGTGCAGGCATGTTGGAAATTGGATTTTTCTCATATTTTCAAGTCCCTGGTCCTATTGGGGGGTAGGATCGAGTACCTAGTCTTCTCGGATAAGGACGAAAAAATTCGGAGGGCCCGTGTGCACGTTGCGCACGTTAAAGATACCTTGGCAGTTGGAAATCGTAAAGAGCAGGCCGAAAGGCCGCTGCCCGGGCAAAATTGAAAATTGAAATTAATAGATTAAAATTTATCCATATCATCCCCCCCCCCCCCGCCAGAATTTATTATTCATTATTAAATATATTTGTTATTAATAAATATTCAAATATTATTTGAGTTGTGTCTTGTGTGAACTGATGTGAGTTGTGTGTTGTGTGAACTGATGTGAGTTGTGAACTGCTGTGAGTTGTGAACTGTTGTGAGTTGTGAACTGCGCCTAACAGGCTGCGTTACAATCTGCTCTGAGATAGAGAGAGAGAGAGTGAGCGAGACAGGGAGAGAGAAAGAAGCAGTGCAGTATGTTGAGCGCTTCGCAGGCAGCTCCATTCTGCTCTGTGGACATGTTGTTTCTGTAAAGCGCATAGAGCATTTTAAATGGATATGTGCTATATAAATGCTATACATTATTATTATTATTATTATTATTATATTACCTTCATGTTGATGAGGGGCTCGACACTAGGGGAGAGGGGGGGTAGGCATTTATAAGGCCGGCCTAACCACAAGCTGGGATGGGGGTGGGGTGGGGTGGGGGTGGGGGCAAGGGGTAGTTGCCTCCAGAGTATGAAAAACGTAAGTGGGGAGGGGAAAAAAAGGAAGGAAATGCCTGGGAGCAAACGTGTCCTTTTCAGTTATAGCAATGAATTGAAATAAAACGTAACAAGATGTGTTGGAGTCGGCCTGTATGAAAATCAAAATACATCATATTTTCTAACGACACAGTGAAATTGTTCTGCAGGATTCCATAAAAAAATTTTTGGAACAGCAAAGCATTAATATGGCCATTCACCATAATACTATAATGGAGCTACGGGTGAAAGTTCTGCCCTCAAAGGCCCTTTTTGGGAGGGCGCCAAAACTCTGGAACATTCTCATCGCCTATAACTCCACTTATTGTGATGTAAGGGGATAATATAAAAACGCTGGAAACTTTGGGTAATTTATTCATTTTGCATAATTCACACATAAAATTCGCAACAAACACTTCCGACTCCATGCTTTTAGAGCAGGGACACGCGATTATGATCTATTTTTAGTACCTGACACAGTTTCCCTCATCGTTCATTCGCTGAAGGAAGCAAATTGTGGTAACGAAAACATGGATCGCCTGTAAACTTTAGCGAAGAGTAAACAAACTCCAGAGATGGCGCGGAATCCGATTCGATACTGATTCTATCATCGTATTTCTTTGTCTGTGGAAGGAATTATATTTTGTGTCCTAGTTCTAGATCATTGTAAGTAATAAAGATATCTCTCCCGGGCAGGGCCGGGTAACTCAGCTAGTTCTAATGACGTTCTAATTTTACTGCATGTTTGGTAGAGGGGGCTAATCCAGGCATATGACGTGTCAAAATTGCCAAAAAGCGGACCTAATCATGTAGTTAATGGGTGGCCCGTTTTAAATTTGACTGTTCGAGCATAGAGGTCGGACTGACCTGAAGTATTAGAAGAAGTTCGTCCATCCTGATATCTGACTGAACGCGAGAATGAGAAAGAAGTAGACCATAGTAAAGGGCCATCTGAAAAGTCTGTATACTCCATTTGGGCAATTTTTGACCTCCTTCTTTGTATAATTTTCGATCACACGCTTGGTCTTTACGCCCCCCCCCCCTCGCCCACCCCCACCTTTGTACAAGAGTACGACCATTGAAATGTTGATTGTCCTTGATATTCTGAATTTTTAAGTGGCATTTTGCCGGGACCATTGGACTATTCCATTAGAAACATAGCCTGTTTGATATTTAAATAATTCTCCATCTTATTTTGTTTGAAAAAATCTAAATAAAACTAAACTTTTTAATACTTTACCGTAACTGAAAGGTAAATGAAAAGCGTACAACAAGCTTGATAGATCCCCCCCCCCCCGTACATTTTTCATACTCGGACCCCCCCCCCCCCCCACTCCAGCCCGAGAGCGTAACTACTTTATGGATCACCCCTGATACGATCTATACCTGGCCTCTTCCAAATGGCCAGCTGGTACTCACGTTGAGGAGTTAGAAGGTATTTACATGTTACTCGTACAAATAACGTAAATGAATGCGATCCGGGATTATGCGCAATGCCTGCTGACGCTCCTAATCCAGATGACAATGCTAAATTTTCTCAGATATTGAAAAGTGAAGTTTGAACGTAGAGCGCAGACTTTGGTTCAGTGGGGGAAAAAGTTAATAATGGTATGAAATCCATTTCATTTGAGCAGGGGTTAAATGGTTTAGTTTTGTAAAGGATGGAGCTCATTAAAGCTGAATGGAATGTAAGACAATAATTCCACAGCCACTTGGCAAGATTCAGCGAGCACCTAGAATTTCGTTCACTGAATGCATGCTAAGTGGTATGGTGCCTGTAACAAGTCGCCTAAACCATCTCGCGAGATACGTCTGTGAGATCAATCATTTTGAAGATTATTCCTCTTTCGGGCGTATTTTTTTGTACTTTATACACTTCTTTAATCATATTTGGGAAATTTGCCTTAATGTTATCAAAGATAGGCTACTAGAAACGGTAAGATAAGACACTGTCTTCTTCGCACCACTAAAAAGGCCGTGCACACAGTTTGCGCGCTGATCGGGGGCGGGGCCCATGGCACACAGTATGAAAAGTTTTATGATCCTGATTTTTTACATTGTTACTGCGACTAAAAAATAAAAAAAAATAAAAAGTTGCCAGATTGAGGTTACAATTCCACATTCAGTGATGTCAATCAAGACCTATTGCGGCAGTTGAACTGAACAAAATCCAATATTTTCCCTATTTGGCTTTGTGAAATACGGCACTTTTCGTGACTTCCGCGCCTTTGCCGCTAGGTGGCCGTGCAAAATCTGTGCGCGCTAAGGCCCCGCGCGCACTATGTTAAAATTAATCACCCGTTCAATGCAAGCAATATTTATTTCGCGTGGCGTGCAGCACGGTAAACTCTTTGCCAAGCAAGCAAAAATCTGCGTTTGCACACCGTGCAGCAAGCGAAACGGGATAGTGCGCGCGGCCCCTAAAAGCACTAGCTGTCTCACCTTATCAATTCTAGTTATCTTTGCTACAACTGCGAGTTCCATCATTTGAAAATTTTGAAGATCTTTCCTCTTTCGAGCATAATATGGCCTATTTTGGTTTGCAACAGTCACGAGTGGAGTGAGTGCAATTAAGGGGATTGCTACAGAGCGGGTGTAGAATAAGAAGAGCTCACGACAGACGGATAGGAAAAGACGTGAAAGGGGAAGAGTAAAAATAACTCATGCAGACAAGTGGGAAAAGCGTGCGTGTATGAGTGGTGTGGAAGTTTGAATGAGGCGAAAGCGCTGTATAACTATCACTGCAAGTTAGAAGGCCCGACGGAGCGGACCTGTGAATAAGAGCCCAGCGGGCGGACATAAGTGAAAGCAGTCGGGAGACGGATGAGTGTTGTTCCAGTAATGACTGGTATGTAGAACGTTGATTGATTATTATGATTGATGTATTATATTATATTCGTCTATTACCATGATGTGAATAAGTATATGTGAGGAATGTGGAAGTCCTTGATATTGGATATAGCAATGTGCGCCACGAGCGATAGATGAAAGTGAGTTCATGGATTTGTAGCGCGAGTGAGTAGTGTGTACTCCGATGGAGGTGTGTTACCGTAAGATGTGTGGTGAGTGAAAGGTGAACTAGTGTGTGTACGCTTCATGGATTGTAAGGAGAGGTGGAGTGAATAGAAATGGTAGGGTATTATACCAATGTAATGTTATTCTTGTAGGTGTCGGGGACGGGCCGCAGAGCCACCTCGATGAGCACAGGGGATAGGCCAGCATAGGGCCGGAGGCCACACATAGGCCAGAAGTGGGGCTGTCAGTGCAGGACAGTAGAGGCACATAAAGCCGTGGCAGTCAGGCCACGGACAGGGACGTAGATATGAGAGTGAATGAGATACTATATTGTTGCCATGTTGATAGGCTAGTGAACTGATACTATGTTGTTGCCATGTTGAGGGCTATGGAAATAATAATGTGTTATTGCCCTGCTGAGGTGCTAGGGGAGTGCTAAGGTGTATGACAATAGGAAGGGGATATTGAGAGACTGCGGTGCCAGTAAATTATTAATGTGCTATTAAGACCCTGAGGGAGAGGCTGAGGCCGAAGTGCCTTTAGGAGTAACTACCGGATTGTGGATCCGAGGGAGAGTGTGTGTGAGAATAAGGCCGTTGTACGGCAGTGCATTTCAATAATATAATGTATGTAATTGCGCTATAATATGTATAATTATGTTTAATAAATGTGTGAGTCTGATGGATTGTTTTGTTAAGTGTTAAACTTGTTTGTTCGTGATTGTCGTCCTGTCATAAACTATTACATCTCCCAGTCGGGGATTTGTGACACTGGGGGCTCGTCCTGTTTACCTGTGGTCATTTTGACATTGTGTATTCGTTATATCTAGTTGTTTTTCTGTTGTGCTAGGAATTCGTGCTGTTGTCCTTGTTCGTGGGATGAATGGAAATTTCATGATGGTATGATTTATGTATGTTTATGAATTATAATATGTATTGATGCATGTATTTTGATGAATATGTATTAATGTGTACTTAAATTTCTGCAGAGTGTGTGTGCCAGCCTGAGGAGTCAAGCGGCCAGAGCTCCGAGAAAACGGGAGAAATTTAGATCAAGGGTGAAAGTTAAGTGAAATTCTGAAATTTTGTACCCTGGATTGAGGGCTGTCTTTTCTTCTGTCTTTTTCCGCTGTTTTTCTGTTTTCGTTGTAATTGATTATACGGGCGGTGGCGCGGGTTTGCTGTGGTGATCGTAGTTTGTCCTCTTCGGGAGGTGGGCTAAATTTGGAACTTCGTTCATCACAGTGAACAGTTCTGTAGGGACCTGTATTTGTGTTTAGATTGTAGCGTTCTATCTTCCTCGTTGTTTTAGGAAGACGTTTCTCTTGTCCCTCTCTTCCCTATCTGTAGATACGTTCTTTTTTTTCAGACTCTGTTCTTGTTGTACCGTGTAGTGTAATCGGCGTAGTTAGGTTGCATTTTTTTTTCCATTATATTTTCTTTTTTACGTCTTTGTCCTAGTCTGGTTCGTTGTCCTTGACGTACTTGTGGTCCTTCTACTATATTTCTTCATTCTTGTCGTTTCTATTTTCGTTTATAATTAATAGTGCATACATTTTATAGATATAGAATTAGTTTTGCTGTAAAGGTAAATTTCTGAATTGTATTCTGAACTGGGTATTATTATATCTGGTGTGATCTCAGGTCTCTGGTCGTATCGTTAGTGATCATACCGACAGGTTGATCGTCTTATAATAGATACCATAACCATAAATCTGTGAAATGGCGGAACTCCAACAACTAATGAAGTTGGGTAAGGAACTTGGCCTGGAGGGAGAGGAGCTACGCGGCTGGATTAAAGAACAGCAGGCAGAAATGCGCGACGAGCGTGCTAAGGATAGAGAGCGAGAAAAAGAGGCTCAGGTAAAGGAGTTAAAGGCTCAGGAGCAGGAAAGGGAGTTTAAGTTAAAGGAGTTAGAAGATAAGCAGCAGGAGAGAGAGGCGCGAATAAGAATAGCGGAGTTGGAAATCAAAAAGAATACGCCAACAGAAACAGTTGAGCGGCAGGTACACAATAAAGGTGGCGTTAGGATTAAGCTCCCTACGTTCGACGACCGGAAGGACGACATAGACGCCTTCCTTTACAGGTTCGAACTGAATGCACAATTGCAATGGGGGGAAAATAAGGAATTATGGGCCACGTACCTGGCATCGCTATTGCAGGGGCGAGCGTTAACCTACTTTAAAGAGCTACAGCGCGAAGACGTGCAAGATTACGATAAGCTGAAGGCTTTGCTGCTTCGCCGATTTGCGCGTACCGAGGAATATTTCCGGGAGCAGTTTAGGCGAGCACGTGCAGATACCAGGGAGGACTTTGCTGCCTTCGTCGCGAGGCTAACGGAGTATTTCGCGAACTGGGTAGACTTGGCGCATGTGGGCACGGATTTCGCTAAACTGAAAGACCTAATGATCCGTGACCAGCTGTACGCGTCGTGCCACAAAGATCTGGTGGCTTTCCTGAAAGAGAACGAACCCGCGACGGTGCAGGAGGCGTCTAAGTTGGCGGAGGCATACCGTACGGCGCATCCGTCCAAACCAGTCGCCAGGGCGTACGTCCAAGATGCTGGGTTCGTCGCCGTTGTCGAGGGGTCGCCGGCAGGACTTAGGGACAGGTCGCGTCAGCGTGGTGCCTATAGCGGGCAAGCCCAGGGGCAGCGTAGGGGCTATCACCAATCACCGGCATATGGATCCGGTAAGTTTGACCGAGCAGGAGGGCTAGGTCGCGGTAATGGCCGGGGGCGAGTTGTGACCTTTGCCGATGACCGACGGCATAGGGACCCTAGTTCCGGTCGCGAGGGGTCACGGGGACCCAGGCCTAGTGCAGCACAGGGAGCGGAGTGTTGGACTTGCGGACGCGTGGGCCACTTTTCACGCGAGTGTAGGGCCGCGAAGTGTTGGAACTGCGGTAGAGCAGATCACATCAGCGTGAATTGCCCTGCAGGTAGGATAGCGGCGAACGTGGACAGTGGCTCCAGTCCATGTTCCCCAAATAAATTTCATCATGCGGCTGCGTGTGTTACATCGGACAACGGAGGCGGACAGTATTCTAAGTGTCCCAGTTGTGAGAAGTTATTATCTTCCGGTGTTTTACCTTGTGGGAGAAAGATCCCCGTTATAAATTCATGTCATACAGGAGGTGGTCTTAGGGTTTATCCGGGGTTTGTTGGGGACGAACCGGTCTCGGTTTTACGAGATACAGGATCTACCGTTGTGGGAGTGCATAGGGATTGCATTCGGGAGTCACAGCTTACAGGTGAGACTGTCCCGTGCATCCAATTTTCGGGGGCCATTGAGAAATTACCCATGGCAAGAATAATCATAGATACACCTTTCCTTAGCGGGGAGGTCGAAGCTGTCGTTGGTTGTTTTCCAGGCGCCCAGCTCATCATTGGGAATGTATCACGGGTAGTTTCCCCTTCCGATGAGAACGTGCAAGCATGGTCGCAATCAAAAGGTATTGACTTTTGCGCCGCGGTCGAAACACGTCGACGGGTAGCGGATAAAGATAAGATTAGACCTTTGGCGACGCCAGCGGTCAACCTAGATATCACGCCAGAGCGCTTGGCGAGATTACAAAGGGAGGACCCATCATTAAACCCATGTTTTGGGGAAGCGCGAACCGAGAAAACGAGGAGATATAAGAACGGGTCGTCCTCCTTTATTGTTCAGGCGGGCATTCTGTTCCGTAAGTATGTAACGGTGTCCTCCATTTTAAAGCAGGTCGTTGTGCCAGCGTTGCTGATCGCAACAGTATTGCATTTGGCACATGATGTCCCATTAGCGGGTCATATGGGGATAGCTAGAACCAAAGAAAGGGTTCTTAAAAATTTTTACTGGCCATCGGTCCACAGAGATGTGCAAGTCTATTGTAAGACGTGCAGTGCGTGCCAAAAGACGACGCATAAGGGTCGTACACCCCAGGCTCCTCTTCAGAAGATCCCCACGGTCTCGGAACCGTTTAAAAAGGTCTCGATAGACCTTGTTGGCCCCATTCACCCAGCGACCGATAGGGGGAACCGATTTTTCTTAACGGTCATATGTAATGCTACGAGATGGCCAGAGGCGGTTCCTCTGCGGACCATAACGTCGGAGGCAGTCGCGGAAGCGTTGTTTGCAATTTTCGCTAGGGTAGGAATACCAGAGCAAATTCTGTCTGATAGGGGCGCGCAATTTACGTCGCAGATGATGAAGGAATTGTTCCGCTTATTCAGCATACAACCCATCACTACCACCCCTTATCATCCGCAGGCTAATGGCATGTGCGAGAGATTGAACTCGACGTTAAAGTCGATGCTGCGTAAGGTAGCTGCTGATCGCCCTAAAGATTGGGATAGATATATCCCTGCAGTGTTATTCGCGTACAGAGAGGTACGGCAGGAGTCAACGGGATTCTCGCCGTTCGAAATGATGTACGGTCGTAGTCCTAGGGGCCCAACTGATGTTCTTCGGGACATGATGACGTCGCCATCATCGGGAGACGATGAGCAGATTTCGGTGTTTCAGTACCTTGTTGATTTAAGAGAAAGACTATCTTCAGCGCGCACTATAGCACAAGAAGCTTCTGGTATCGCTTCGAAAAGAGCAAAAGACTATAAAGATAGAGGGTCCAAACTGAGAATTTTTAAGCCAGGAGACAAGGTTCTGCTGTTGTTACCTACGGACCATAATAAGTTATTGATGACATGGAAAGGCCCTTATGTTATTGAGCGAGTTGTTTCAAAGGTAGATTACGCTATCCACATTGATGGAGCGAGTAAGGTTTTCCATGTTAATATGCTACAGAGATTTTATGAGAGACCACAGTATCTGTGTGCACAGACAAGACCAGAGGAGACTGTCTTCTCTACTGCTTGTACGGGGGTCGTAGACCAGTTGGACTGTGACGTAAGCGACACCGAGGCGCAGGAGGAGTTACAAATTCAATTGCCGGAGTTAACTCCGACACAAGGTTACAGGGACGTAAAAATTAACCCTGACCTTACGAGTTCAAGGGGTAGGGAACTTGAGACCCTGTTAGCGTCATTCCCGGACGTTGTTACGGATTTGCCGGGTCGCACTACGGTGATCCAGCACCAAATAAAGTTGACTTCGGATAAGCCAGTATTTCTTAAACCGTATCCGTTGCCTTTTTCTTCGAGAGATAGAGTCATAAAGGAAGTTGAGTCAATGTTGAAGTTAGATGTGATAGAACCATCAACATCGCCGTATTCATCACCCATCGTCCTCGTGAAAAAACTTGATGGATCGGTGCGGTTCTGTATTGATTTTCGAAGATTGAACACTATTACGGTAGGCGATAGGGAGCCTATCCCGTTTCAGGAGGAATTAATAGCTTCATTGGCCGGGTCCACGTGGTTTTCCAAGATAGATTTGACGAAAGGGTATTGGGAAATCCCGCTTACTGAGGAGTCTAAACAATACACGGCGTTCCAAACGCCCATTGGATTATTCCAATTTAAGGTCATGCCATTTGGGTTGGTAAACGCGCCAGCGACGTTTGCACGATTAATGAGACTAGTGTTGAAGGACATACCTAATGTCGTGTCATTCTTTGACGATATAGCATGCCATACGTCGACATGGTCTGATCATATTCAGACACTAACAGTAATTTTTCAACGATTACGTCATTTTGGGTTAACTGCTAAACCCACAAAGATGGATTTGGCATGTCCAGAGATGGTATTCTTAGGACATATTGTGGGTAGAGGTGTTCAGAGACCTGAAGTAACAAAAATTGACAAGTTAGTAGGATTGCAAATCCCTAAAACAAAGAAACAAGTCAGAAGCTTAGTCGGAATTTTAAATTATTACAGAAAGTTCATTCCAAATTTTTCCTCCTTGTCATCTTCTCTTACTGACCTTACTAAGAAGGGACAACCCGATAAGGTCCAGTGGACGTCTGAATGTCAGACATCATTTGATAATTTGGTGACAGCATTATCATCGTCACCCATTCTGATATTACCCGATTTTCGATCTAATTTTATCCTCAGAACGGATGCGTCGGACTCTGGTGTCGGCGCTTGTCTTCTACAGGAGAAGAACGAATGTCTCCATCCTGTATGTTATGTCAGTAGGAAGTTATTGCAGAGAGAAAGAAAGTATTCTGTGATAGAGCGTGAGTGTCTTGCCATTGTCTGGTCCGTCCAGAAACTAGGACGTTATCTCATGGGACGAGAATTTTGTATCCAGACAGACCACAAGCCACTGACATTTTTGTCGAAGAATCGTTCGTCCAGCCCACGCTTGTCTAGATGGGCATTGGCTTTGCAGCCGTATACCTTCGTTATTCAACCAATTCCAGGAACCAGCAATCATATCGCCGACTACCTTAGTCGAGCCTAGGGGAAGATTTCAGGAGCTTATACATCGGAGGACAGGAACATTGACAGGATCTGTGTGAATGAGTCGACTTTAAAATATTGACATTATAAATATGATATGAAGAATGGTTGATAGGTTGAGTGGTTTTTGACTCTGTATTAGATATTGTGTTTAGTTAGCTATTCATGATGTGACACATATATGCATATTGCAGGCCATATTGATCCCCATATTTTCCCCTGATTTCGGTATTCTATATACTAGGGGAACTGCTAGGTCATTTTTCTAGTGTAGGTATTGCTCACGCTCACTCGTTGACAGTCATCTTGATGCGATTTGAAATTAATTGCATTAATTTTTTTGGGGTGGGGGATGATGTCACGAGTGGAGTGAGTGCAATTAAGGGGATTGCTACAGAGCGGGTGTAGAATAAGAAGAGCTCACGACAGACGGATAGGAAAAGACGTGAAAGGGGAAGAGTAAAAATAACTCATGCAGACAAGTGGGAAAAGCGTGCGTGTATGAGTGGTGTGGAAGTTTGAATGAGGCGAAAGCGCTGTATAACTATCACTGCAAGTTAGAAGGCCCGACGGAGCGGACCTGTGAATAAGAGCCCAGCGGGCGGACATAAGTGAAAGCAGTCGGGAGACGGATGAGTGTTGTTCCAGTAATGACTGGTATGTAGAACGTTGATTGATTATTATGATTGATGTATTATATTATATTCGTCTATTACCATGATGTGAATAAGTATATGTGAGGAATGTGGAAGTCCTTGATATTGGATATAGCAATGTGCGCCACGAGCGATAGATGAAAGTGAGTTCATGGATTTGTAGCGCGAGTGAGTAGTGTGTACTCCGATGGAGGTGTGTTACCGTAAGATGTGTGGTGAGTGAAAGGTGAACTAGTGTGTGTACGCTTCATGGATTGTAAGGAGAGGTGGAGTGAATAGAAATGGTAGGGTATTATACCAATGTAATGTTATTCTTGTAGGTGTCGGGGACGGGCCGCAGAGCCACCTCGATGAGCACAGGGGATAGGCCAGCATAGGGCCGGAGGCCACACATAGGCCAGAAGTGGGGCTGTCAGTGCAGGACAGTAGAGGCACATAAAGCCGTGGCAGTCAGGCCACGGACAGGGACGTAGATATGAGAGTGAATGAGATACTATATTGTTGCCATGTTGATAGGCTAGTGAACTGATACTATGTTGTTGCCATGTTGAGGGCTATGGAAATAATAATGTGTTATTGCCCTGCTGAGGTGCTAGGGGAGTGCTAAGGTGTATGACAATAGGAAGGGGATATTGAGAGACTGCGGTGCCAGTAAATTATTAATGTGCTATTAAGACCCTGAGGGAGAGGCTGAGGCCGAAGTGCCTTTAGGAGTAACTACCGGATTGTGGATCCGAGGGAGAGTGTGTGTGAGAATAAGGCCGTTGTACGGCAGTGCATTTCAATAATATAATGTATGTAATTGCGCTATAATATGTATAATTATGTTTAATAAATGTGTGAGTCTGATGGATTGTTTTGTTAAGTGTTAAACTTGTTTGTTCGTGATTGTCGTCCTGTCATAAACTATTACATCTCCCAGTCGGGGATTTGTGACACACTTCTTCAAGCCAAATTTTAGCAAGATCCCATTCGAGGTTTTCGAGTCTCTTGATAACATGAGGTTTCCCTGTACTTTTACGTAATAGATATAATACACCCAAGTTTTGTGGAAATCCCACAAACTGATTCAGTTCAGTTGTCGAAACAGTAACCGGAAAAGCTGATTAGTTTCATTGCTATGTCTTTTGTAATATCATGTCGACCTCAGAAGTACGAAAAAAAAATAATTTACGTAACCGATGTTTTATCTATATATACTTATTTTTCTAATGCAAGGAGATCGATTTACCTGAGTAGATGCAAAACAGCTCAAGATATAAGCTTAACCGTACCATCTGATACCTGCCGTTCTCAGAGACTCATTAACATTAAATGATTACAAAGTCCGAGTATTAATTGAATATTAAAGGCGCCAAACTAAATAATAAACGCTATAATTATGTTAATTTTGACTTTGATGCTAAGCAACAAGCTGCGTTCACTTGTGTTGACATGTCAAAGGGAAATTTCCAACATTGTATAGCAAATCAACAACATCCACAAGTTTTATCCTCAAACAAGTTACAGGACAATAACAATAATAATAATAATAATAATAATAATAATTAATAATTGCCTGATATAGGCTGCCTCAATATATATATATAAGCTTTTTAATGTTGTTTGGAGCTGTATTGAATGCCTTGTCATCATTGTCTGGCCCAGAGCGGTCATCAACTTCGACACACGCGATAGTTCAAAACAGTCGTTAGGCCTGCACATTGTCCTGTTTCATTATATAACGTTAAATCCCGGATGTATCATCTTTAATGACATCGCTTTAATAAATATTTCAAATGTGTTGTGGATACGTTTCTTTGAGATAACTCTTTAAAATTACACCTGGTTACTTAGTCCTCGTCCTGGGGGGCGTGTTTTGTTTGTTGTTTTTTTCCATAAGCAATCCATCGCTTTCGTTCATTTTTAATCCTCAAGTGCACAGCATTCCATACCTAAACTTGTAAGTACTAGATGTAGCTAATAGATGTGACTTTTAGAGCTATTGTATAATTTAATTAATTTGGCTTGGGTCCATTTCTAGTATTACTAGTAACTGTATATAAATATTTATATTTCTGCATTCAGCTGATCATTGTAATTTAGTTTTGCTATATTTGGAATTGTGTCGTGTTGGCTAGGTGAATATACATCTGGGCATTCGATGATTAATTTATTCTTTTTTTTTCTCCCCGTAATCATTATACTTCTTTGTTTGTGAGTTTCACTTATTAAACGTGGTTATGTTTAGACGTAACAGTTAGTATTGTGTGATCCTGTCAGTTAATGTTCATACATTCTATTTTCTGGGTGTTATATATATACCTCTATTTATCCTACGATTGATTTGAAAATCGTGTGTCAACACACTAGCTAGTCTTGATTTATCTATTGCTGCTAAGTATTTTACAACTTAGTTAGATCTAATTATGTATGGACTTAATTACCTCTACGCACCGGATACAATGAAAACTATGATTTGTTTGGAGTTCGTGTATCGACACACTATGTTAGCTGCTCCTGATTCATTCGATGATGCTGAGTATTTCACACCTAATGTATGAACTTAATTATCGCTGCATAATTGATGCTTTGACTTTGCTACAATGAAAGCTATGATTAGACCTGTTAAAAGCCATCAATGGCTATAAACCTGGCAAGCCTTTGCATTTTACATGGTGTTCCAAGTACAGACATTCTGAGCCAGAGTTTGTTATCATATTTTGTGTGGCTGTATTAGTTTAATCAATAATCGTCTATACTGACTGCCATTAGGCTATCCTAGTAATACTGGAAGTGGACCCAAGCCAAATTAATTAAATTATACAATAACTCTAAAAGTCACATCTATTAGCTACATCTAGTACTTACAAGTTCAGCTTATATTTAAAATTAGGCTTGAAAGTTCACATTTTCGAAAATTATTTTCAAAACAAAACAAAATATCTAAGGAGCCCTTTTTCTGCTGTTCTTTTCTTCCCTTTGCCGAAGGTCTAATGTTTTTTTTTTTTTCAGGTATTTTTTCCTTTAATTTATCAGTTGTTGTTGTTGTTGTTGTTCTTGCTGTTGTTCTCGTGTAACCAGACATGCTGTTCCTTTTTGTTTCAACCAGGCTCAGCGTTTCTGCAGCCCGAGGTATGATTTTTTTTTTTTTTGGTACATTTCTGCTGTCGGCAACACCAATAGGCTATGTCAGTGTGTAGTCAAAGTTTCTGATAGTAACTGTAGATGGCATAATATTGCTCAGCCAGAAGAAGAAAAGCCGAGCTTGGCTTGGCTTGGCTGGGCCGACTTTGATGGAAACATTAGCTGGACCAGCTGCACACAGGAAATTTGAAACAGTGAAATACTATATTATCTAAAAGCCCATGAATCTGATTATTAGGGTATCCAAGACCACTTAGTAGTCGTGTCGACCTCAGGCCCGCTTAGAGATGCACGGAGCCAAGGTCGTGGCACCCATGACGTCAGAAAGCTCAGTAAGACGAATGTACTGGTCCTGTAATGTCCACTGTTTTAATGCTTTATGCATTTCCTGTTAGCTTTATGCATGATTATGGGACGACGGAGGACGAGCATAATTGGTGAATGTTGAAAACTGTAGGCTATGAAAAGCGTACTCGAGGTGAAAATAACCTGGGATATTATAATTATAAAATACATTTAACCTAACTCACCCTCGGCAAATATACTCTCCATTTCTGTTCCCATGGCCTTTTTTTGAAATTTTACATGGTTTTCCCGGAATTTAAAATTTAAAAAAAAAAAAAAAAAAAGACCACTCTAACCCATTATGTTTTGTCATTATTTTATCATTATGGCTCCGCATCCTGGTGTCTCCCAGTTTGTTTTTTTTTTCCCATGGGATGATTTTGTTGTTATTGTTATTGTTGTTGTTGTTGTTGTTGTTGTTTTTTGGGGGGGAGGGCAAGAATGGGACTTTAGAGCATATAGAATAAAGCTTATTGTTTATCTCAGCTCAGGTTCCAGTCCAGCATAGCCACGCTGGCAGTTTTTTGCCAATGCATTTTTGTCTATAAATTGTACGCTTGTAATTATAGCAGATCCCTTATTTTTGGAGGCACACTCCTGTAACAGCTAATATCACCCCGAAGCCGCACAGGTGCGAAGGGCCCAATTTTACAGAGGAGAGAGAAAAAAAACAGTTTTACTTGAAATCTATTCCTCGACTTAATTAGTGCCTTAATCAAGCCAATCAGATCTGCCAATTTGTTCAACACTGTACTGCCGGAGCCAATGAAATCAGCTTTTCAAATAGTTTTACTTTGCCATTGTTTCCAGTTCCAAGCAAGCTCCGAATTCGAACTTGATAAGACTGCCACTGAAAACAAAAAAACCTTTGCTTGGAGGTAATAATTCTCCGTTGGCAACAATCGGGTTAAATAAATTGTTAGTTATGTAAATAAAAATTAACTGAAATATCGCACTCCCTCTCAATCAATAGCAAAAATATAAATTCTTTAAGGAGTCCATAGAAATCTAATAGCTTTTGCTGAATATCGTTTTCGTTGTACACTATGCCATTTTATGTACATTACGTCTAGTTTTTATGGTATAGTAAATAATATAGTATTCTAATAAATAAAAAAAATCATTCATTACTCAGAAAACAAAAAACGACAACAACAAAAGACAGGAAATGTTGGATTTCAAAAACTTGGGTCAGTAGAATATTTGATAATTTTTTTTTAAAATGCCACCTGTAATTATACGAATACAATTTTTTAAGTTTCAACGCGGCACTAGGGCAAAGTTGGGATGTTACTTGGGAACACGTGTTCACCCTTTGCCAGGATTTATCATCAAGATGAGGGGGGAGATAATAAAAGAATTTATCTCATGGGACCAGTGACATGACCTCCCATTAGCTCAGTGGCCACTGTCCACTGTCATTCTCTGCCAGACTGCACATTAATTAGTGGGCATTCTTCAGATGGCAATTAAAGTGCATAGAGAGGATGAGAGACTTTGCTGACAAAGTGCTGAATCTCTGTTAAATGTCGTTTTATTGTAATTCTGGTGGAATTGGTTTCCTGTTGTTGTTGTTGATGATGATGATAATGATGATGATGATGATAATATATTGTTGTTGTTGTTAATGATGATGATGTTGTTGATGTTGTTATTGTTGATGTTGTTGTTATTGTTGTTTTGATGTAGTATATGTTAATGTTATTCCTGTGAAGGTCTAAGAATAAACGAACGTATGGACCAGCAAGGTGATGCAGATTATAATCACCCGGAATTGAAACAAAAAAAACAACAACAGAGATTTATCCTGGGCAGGATCTCTGCTAGGATTATAACATTTACCGCTTGTTTAACTGTTGTGTGTACAAAGACGATTACTGTAATCTTATTAAAATCAAGCTTCATTAAAACTGAATGCATACCTTACTTCATGAAAGTCTGGTGAAAAATATCGTTTACAGAAGAATTAACTTCACATTCAATGGTTTAAGTGCAAAGACTAAATACCTTTGTCATCAGGGTCGAGTGACCTTAGTGCGGAAAGTGCCACATGATGTCACAGCCCTGGTTCTTAAGACCAAACCAGCAGATTATTAATTATAAGCGATGTGGCTAATGCCGGGCAGATGACCAGATATATATGTCAGCGATTAGCGGCTAGATAGATTTATCGCCTCTGGCTCCGGTTCAAGAGTTGTGACATCTGCCTGCCTAAATATTCCCTTTTGTTTCAGTTGAAACGATTCTGGTTGTTTTAATGGCATTTTCAACGAGTTCGTGTCAGAACGAACTGACCTTGTGAAAACAGGGCAGGGTTTTGTGGGGTTTTTTTGTGGGGTCTCACATGTCTTTGAGAAAATTGTTTAAAATCACAGCAAAAATATTCAGGCAAATTGTCCTTCGTTCCAATCATGCACTTTAGCCTAATGTTGTGGCTGAAAGACAAGACTTATAAAACACGCCTAACATAAGAAATGTAATTTTTTTTTTCCCGTAAAATGTTGTTGTCCCTAGCTTAGAAGGGGACAAGGTGGTCTAGAGGCAAGGTGCTCGCCTCTCATGCCAAGGGTCCCGGGTTCTAAACCCGGGCAGTGCAGGCATGTTGGAAAGTGGATTTTTCTCATATTTTCAAGTCCCTGGTCCTATTGGGGGGTAGGATCGAGTAGTTCTTGGAAATTGGATTTTTCTCATTTTTTCAAGTCCCTGGTCCTATTGGGGGGTAGGATCGAGTACCTAGTCTTCTAGGATAAGGACGAAAAAATTCGGAGGGCCCGTGTGCACGTTGCGCACGTTGAAGATACCTTGGCAGTTGGAAATCGTAAAGAGCAGGCCGAAAGGCCGCTGCCCGGGCAAAATTGAAAATTGAAATTAATAGATTAAAATTTATCCATATCATCCCCCTCCCCCCCCCCCCCCCCCCGCCAGAACAAGAAATAATAAAACAAGTAAAATGAGGTGTAAATGCCAAGGGCAGCGAACCTCCTAAAATAAAGACCTCAAATCTTGCATGTTCGGCCGCCGTGCCGTGATCGGCAGGGATTCCCTGTGGTCAACATCACAATATTGGGTGACGTATGTGAACTAAACCAATAGAAAATGCAAGAAAAATGGCAGACGAAAAGTTTGATATGAACGTGTAAATACTCAGCCAGAATGCTCAATAGATTCATTCCAAAAACAAGGACAGATATAACCCGAGACACAAGATACCGAAACGAATCAATTCGTCATATTCCGTCGACTTGAGCGCGTATCATTGATGTTAACGACGCAACAATTCGCACCACACCCCTTCATAATTGAGCGAGAAAGAGTAGTACTCACTATATCTATATATTATTATAGTGAAAGAAGGAATGGTTCGTCTCGATATTCTGTGTCTCGGATAAAACTGTTCTTCAAAAGGATTGCCTAGCAATCGTTCTTAAACCAATCTGATACTAGTTTACTTTAACATGACACAGGAAACGGGTGACCGCTGTTATCACTTTTGGGGAACGGAGTTGAGAGTTCACACTATCAATCTACAGCTTATCCTTGAACTATTTTGTTACTTGCTAGGGGGATGTCGGATTGAAAAGAAAATATTATTTCGTGAGAACATAGACGTTATGTGTAGAGACAAAGCGAAACGAAACAAAGCCTGAAGAAAACGAAAATAAAAAATAAAATAAACGACAGTAAACAAAGGCTGTTGTTACTTATACGTACGTACCCCAAACGTTTTGCGTTTTGCGTGCCTATCCCTAACCCCGTCCTTATCCTCAACACTAAGTCTTATCGAATCCCTAGCCCTGCCCCCTACCCTTTCAACGGGAGCATTACACTTGCGAACCTTATTTTTCAAAACATCAGCAAATTTAAACATTGCACTTCCGAACCTATGGTGGTTCAACAAAAATTAAAGCATGGCATATGCGAACCTAACGATTTGTACTCGAGTTGTACTCGTACTCATAATGCATAAGATAATGAAAACCGAACATACCATGGTTGATGATGATGGCTCTCCACTTCTTCAATCGTATTGCATTCCCCCTCTGTGTTTACAGGCTTGGGACTGTCTGATACAGGTATGAGGCCGCATTAGGAATGTTTGTGTTTAATTTTATTGTTCACAGTACTGGATAAAACTATGTACACTATTTACATGGTAGACTCTTCTTGTTCCGGAGCTATTTACAAGCCAATGTTCGGCAATGACGCAAAGCATACTTTCTTCAGGAACTTGTCTTTTTCAAGGGCTCCGTCCTTGTATTGGCTAATTGCTGCTGCAAGCCATACCTGCTTCTTTCTTTCGCGCAGTGGAATTGGGCATCCCTCGAGTATCTTGAAATGGTTTTCAAATAGCACTTCTTGTAGGCGGTCGAACAGCTCAAAAACAGGCGGATGACTGGTGTAAAAAGGGCCATTCAGCTTTCGGTGGAATGCTTCACACCCATTTCTTGTACTCTTACTGGTGACATCAGTGCTGGCCCACAAAGTTGGTGGGAATGTAGAATTGCTGCAGATGTAGGTCTCCGTCAGGTATGTCAGATACTTGTCTATCCTTTCGTCAATAGGGGCCTGGACCAAGATGTCAAATGCGAAGCTTTCATAAACGTCCAAATAATCAAAAAAGGGCAGTCCAAAAGTGAGCTTCAGGAACTGGCTTATTTCTGAATCTTGAGATTTGTATCCACCAGACAGTCCCAACTCCTGGATCTTCCGCCATCAGTTCTGTTTATGGTGGAATAGGCAGCCTTTCACCGTCATTCCTGGAAACGTCTCCGTTGCTGCCTTGTGGGTCGCTTTCTCAGAGTCAAGATGCAGGGTTTTGCTATCAAGGTTCTCTCCATTGACTTCTTGGTAGATGGTGTTGAGAAGATTGAACATGGTGCAAAAGATCTCAGTAGACCTCCCCGGAAGAAGGAAAAAAGCTACGGGCATGTAGTGTCCATGTACGTAGGTAATGATTGTGTAGATCTGAAAGAAGTGTTTGGGACTGCTCTTGAATGTCCCATCGCCGAAGATGTCCTGGATGCCCTTCGGTACTTCCAATGCCCGTGCACTGTAGATGCAGGCTATCTGATTATGTAGGTCAGTCTTTACACATGTGTCCTGCTTGGTAGACATTGACGACAGCGCTTCCAGAGACCCCAGTCGTGTCACAGGCAGCTTTGGTTGGCTTTTTCTCCTCTGTCTCCACATGGCCATGCGGGTGTTGCTCACGTCCCTCTGTGTCAAGCAGTCTGTTGGTGTATGCTGAACCTCTCTGGTGAAATTTTTTGGGGCCTCTGTGTCAAATCATCTTCTGCTTTTCTCTTGCAAACGTGTCTGAATTGCTTTGCTTGGGAGGATATTGAAGGATCTTGGTTGTTCCAGCTCTGTTGTCACTCTCGCATTGCAATTTTTTCTAGTGCAGCGCTAAGTTCTTGAAGTTTTGTTCTCCTTCATTTGTCTGTACAGGTGTCCTTCCAGTTGAATAGCTGGCTTGCCTTTACTTGTTTCAACTATCTGTATATTCATCGTGTTGTTGAGTTGCAGTCCTCACAGTCGCAATGTGACGTAGTTGTGAGTATGAGGGGGTATAGTGGTTTATTTAGCCTCGGATTTTCAGTTAGCACCAGCACCAGTTGTACGTATGAAAATCAGAATGACCAAATTATCTTGCACAATGTGACGTGTGTAACGATACACGAATTGTGTCTTTTGCCGCGGGGGGGGGGGGGGGGGGGAATATTCGTAATCGAACAGTGCCCCCATATTCGAGCAAAATTCGATATTTGCCCCGATATCGGAAAGGCTCGCAAGTGTAATGTTGGGTACCCTTTGAAGTTTTTAGGTTCGCAAGTGTAATGTTGCGGTGGCGTTTGCAGATTGTAGGTTCGCAAGTGCAATACACCCCTTTCAACCAAGAAACAGGAGGAAAACAAAAAGAAAATCTGAAAGAATAATTTATCAAGGCTGTTGTTAGGAGCGTTTCGGGGGGGGGGGGGGGGAGGCTCTCTAGCTCTGGAGTTACATAATGCTTTAAATACGTACCCCTAACCCAAAACAGTTGGGATACGTAAGTACAAGTAACAACAATCATGAACAGGCGAAGACAAGAGTTTATGGAAATGGCATATTAACCATGGAGATAATTACTCGTTCAATTTGAGATTTTTCCTAACAACGCCATTTATTTAGGAGCAAGGAACGATTGCAATTTAATTAATGTTCGTTTTACAACACTGATGCTTAATTACCAGCAGGCAGTTGAACATTCGTGATGCAGGCCGTAATTTTGTTGTAAAACAGTCACAGTAAGTGGTCTTGTCACAGCATCCGCTTCGCTTGGCTATTTTTACGGAAAACGAGGTATGAAACAGTAAAACACTCTTTGCCTCTGTATACTTGTCCTCAACATCCGTTCCGCTCCGCTCCGACAGTTTTTCATACGCTATTTACCGTAAGAATAGAGGAGCAGATGCTATGGACAAGATCAGTAACCAGCAAGACACTTGGTCACTGAAAGTTACCTGCGGACAGTTTCAACTACCTAAATGGTGCTGATACTGCCATCAGAAGATATCGATTTCCGGCTGAACAGGCTAGAAAGAAAAGTATAAATTTGGAGTGTTATTTGTTTAACCAATCTTCTCCTCTCCAGTATTACTAACCATGAAATAAACGCTTTAATCTGTTAAGTCGGTGTGACCCAGAATTAAAAATGTAATAGACCCTTCTATGGGAAAAAAATGCATTAAATTGAGTCAAGTTTTCGCTGTGTCTCATATTGATTACAATGGTCACAGCTGCATTTTCTGCTCCAAACACGTAAATGCACATGTCGGTACTATCACTACCAATTGTATAAGAAAAATGTTACGAAAAGAAGTCTTGGAATAGCATCAGAACTGCTGACAACAGCGAGCATGTCAAGGCGTAATGATGATGGATATCCTGTCCATTGCACTGGAAATATGTCAGGTCCGGTTGTAATTTAGAGGCAGGCAGTCGGGACGTGGATAGTTGGATGGATGGACGGATTCTATGGGTGAATAAATGGATAGATGGGATGGATGGGTTGGTTGGTGGGTGGGTGGATGCGATGGTTGGACGGATGGATGGTTGGGTTGATGGGTTGGTGGGTGGATGGGTGGACGGATGGATGGGTGGATGGACATATGGATGGACAGATGGGTGAGTGGATAGATCGATGGATGGGTGGGTGGATTGGTAGATGGATGGATGGATGGATGGGTGCAGTGGGTGGATGGATGGATGGATGGATGGTGCAGTGGATGGATGGATGCAGTGGATGGATGGATGGATGGATGGATGGATGCAGTGGGTGGATGGATGGATGGATGGATGGATGCAGTGGGTGGATGGATGGATGGATGGATGCAGTGGATGGATGGATGGATGGATGGATGGATGGATGGATGGATGGATGGATGGGTGGGTGCAGTGGGTGGATGAATGGATGGATGGATGGATGGTACAGTGGATGGATGGATGGATGGATGCAGTGGATGGATGGATGGATGGATGCAGTGGGTGGATGGATGGATGGATGGATGGATGGGTGCAGTGGGTGAATGGATGGATGGATGGATGGTGCAGTGGATGGATGGATGGATGGATGGTACAGTGGATGGATGGATGGATGAATGGATGGATGCAGTGGGTGGATGGATGGATGGTACAGTGGATGGATGGATGGATGCAGTGGGTGGATGGATGGATGGATGGATGGGTGCAGTGGGTGGATGGATGGATGGATGGATGGTGCAGTAGATGGATGGATGGATGGATGGATGGATGGGTGCAGTGGGTGCATGGATGGATGGGTGCAGTGGGTGGATGGATGGATGGATGGTGCAGTGGATGGATGGATAGATGGATGGATGGATGGATGCAGTGGATGGATGGATGGATGGATGGGTGCAATGGGTGGATGGATGGATGGATGGATGAATGAACCCATACCCCGACCATATTACCCTCAAATTGCACTTCAACACGGCATTTAAATTTTCACTTTTCATGACACGTGTTATTGGGGTGGAAATGACATGCAACGCACTCTTGGATGAAAACAACTATTTCCCACTACAGCAGTCATTCGGGAGGAAAAGACCTGCAGCATATGCTAATAAGCTAAATTAGCAACGTACTAATCGGGTATTAAAAATGCACTTTATGCCGGACGGTTAGTTTCAGTTGACATCGCAGAACGTGCTCGTCTCGGGTTACCTATCTAAAAAAAAATTTACCTAAAATGGCGATCTGACATTGCATGGCGATCTGTACCACGGTTTTAATGACGTCAGTGAAACAGGTCAGCAATAAAAGGCAGGACTTACCGGGCGACGTCACAGAACAGGCTTTTCTCGGAGCGAATTTGTAATGAAAACAAACAAATTATTCGCACTTAAAATGGAAGCGGAGCAGAGTATGACAGGCTACATCATTTTTGTTTTTCGTGACGTAAATGAAATATGGCGGTAGAATTATTCACTCCAGATAATGTGCTGGCCGTGCATTTTTTAAAGAGTTATTTTTGTCATGACACGTGTCGAAGAACGTGCAACGGGTAATAATTTTTTTTTTTTAAACTAACATCCAGAAAAGGCTTGCTGATACTACCCTTTCAGAATCAAGATTATGCTATTTGTCAGTCACATTATAATTATCTGAAGGCTTGAAACCCAAACCAAACTAAATGCAGAGTTCATAGTATGCTTTGAGACAAAGGAAATATTTTTGGCTGTAGTTAGTTGAAAAGTGAGTTAGGCCGATATGATTTTTATCCTTTGCTGTTTTTGCTGTTGTTTTTTTATAGGTGGGTGCCTTCGATTTTCAACTTTTTGAAGAAGGAATTAATTAGTATTTTATATTGTATTGTATATTTTGTATACTTCTTTAATCCCATTTGGGGAATTTGCCTTAGTGTCTTTGCAAGCCATTTACAACTGGAGGAGATACATTGTCGCCACAGTGCAGCACAAGTAGGCGGGTTTTTGTTGTTGTTGTTGTTGTTGTTGTTGTTGTTGTTGTTGTTGTTTTGGGGGGTGGCGGGAAGGGAAGGGATTTGTAGTGATAAGTTTTTATTTACTTTTGCCAGGGTAGCGGCCTGTTCGCCTTGCTATACTCGATTCCCAATTGCCAAGGTATCTTTAATGTGCACAGGGGTTCTCCGAGCTTTTCGTCCTTATCCGAGAAGACCAGGTGCTCGATCCTAGCTACCATAGGATCAGGGACAGGAAAATAGAAAAATCCCAAAGTTCCAGCATGCCTGCACCCGGCCAAGATACTGGTTTTCTGGGGACCACTAATGGCAAACTCGGTCAAATCAATACACAGTAAGCTTTATTTCTAGCTACTTATTTAAATTTAATGTAAAGTAATATTTGTAGTACAGTAAAATTCTTCCTACATCAAAAGTGGAATTGGGCTGGGCATGTGGGGAAGGATGAATGTCAATAGGTAGACAAAATGCTGCACTAGCAACCAAGGACAGGAAGAAAAACAAGAGGACACCAGGAAGAAGACGGAAAGATGACATAAAACAAAGAGGAGGAACATCATGGATGAGGAAAAACATCAGACAGAGAAGAATGGAAATCATTATCGGAGGGCTTAGATCTACATCCTGCAGTGGATAAATAACGCCTAGGTGAAAGGTGAAAATAGTAGTGTATATTTGAACATTATTAATGTAGACTCCATTTTCTTGCCCTTTCTACATTTGCATTTTTCCTATTTATTTGCTGATGTTTGAAATATTTGCTTGATCATAAATTTACTTCTAGCTTGGTAATTTTCAACAATTGCGAATTGATAATAAGGAGCTGCAGCTTCCTATTCGATCAAACTGGATTGTCGCCCTTCTTGCACTCGTTTGTAGTGAAAAACTGAAAAAAGTAATATTTTCGAAAGCGCATATCCGTAGTACATGTTGTACAGATATATATGGCCTTTAGCGTCTTTACAGACGGTCTTAGCAGCTAGAATATTCACTTTCACTTTGACTGACAGCTTCTCTCGTGGCTTATTCTACCAATGTTTGACCCGAGAGTGCGATGGCACTGATTGCAGGTCAGTCTTTTGGGTTCACTTTGGCGAGTGTTTTCATTCCGCCTCTGTCGTTTTGTCAGGTATGTTTCTTTTGCCTTGAAGTCTATTGCGAGCGTGCCACTGCGCAATTTTTGTCTCCATCTGCTTCGATCATTTGCAAGGTTCTCCCATTCATTGGGGTCGAATTTGAATGCTTTCATCGTGACCTTGCAAGTGTCTTTGAATCGCAGATGTGGCCTACCTCTGGGTCGGTTGCCAGTAGCAAGTTCCCCGTAGAGAATTTGTCTGGGGATGCGATCATTTTCCATACGGTGGAGATGCCCAAGCCACCGCAATCTTTTTTTGCCTAGGAGAGCCTGAGTTGATGGAATGTTGGCTCGGCTCAGAACTTCGATATTTGAGATCCTGTCTTGCCGCTTGATCTTGAGAATTTTGCGTAGGCAGCGCAGGTGGAAGGAGTTGAGGGATCTTTCATGTTTGGAGTAGGTGGTCCATGTCTCTGGGCCATACAGCAGGGTGCTTAGGACGCAAGTTTGGTACACGAGTACCTTTGTTTTGATGGTCAGCTTGCTATTGTTCCACACCCTTTTTGAGAGTTTGCCAAAAGCTGTGGCCGCCTTTCCTATTCTGGCATTTATTTCAGTTGTTATGTCTGTGCTACCATTGATGGTTGAGCCTAGGTAGCAGAATTTTCCCACTTGCTCCAGAGGAGAGCCATTCAGTATGATTGGGTTGGGGTTTCTCAAGCCTTGTGTCAAAACTACAGTTTTTGAGACACTGATCTTTAGCATGAATTTGTCACAGGCTTTGGCAAGGCTATTGATGAGAGCCTGGAGCGTGGTTTCATCGGTGGGCCACGATTGCAGCATCATCTGCGAAGAGGAGCTCTTGTAACATAATATGCTCTGTACGAGATTTTGCTTTTAGTCTGGCAACATTAAAAATGGAGCCGTCCACTCTGGTGTTAATAAGTACTCCACCTGAACTACATGTTGTACAGATATGGACAGTGCATATCCGTACAGCGCACACAATTTTATTCGATGACGTAGAACACACACCGGAATACCATATTACTGACCTTGTTAATTTGCATAGTTTTTAAAAATATGAATGGGCTTAGTAGCAATACAATCCGACTTCTGCTTGGAGATTGCGTGATCTGCGCTAATAATATACATACTTGAATGTACGTCGATCACCAATGGCTACCCCAACCCCTTTTCGCCAGATTAGTCAATCTGACTACCGCCCATTGTTACAAACTGACTAGACCCTCATGCCCCCAAGTCCATCTGACTATTCCATGTGTTGTCACTTCAAATTCGTGAACACCATACCAATGTTTGATTCAGCAAACCTTCACCAGTCGCGCTTTTGGTAAACATGTTGTACTGATATGCACTTCCAATACTTTCATAGGGTGCACAGCAGTACGACGTGTAGCTATTCTTGCGTGAAATATTATGGTAATAAGTAGTTATTGATTGTGTTATGTAAAAGTTGTCCTTGATAACCGATATGCTATTACGTAAATAGGCAGGTGTGACCTGGGGTGACATTTCCAGAAAAAAAAAAACATCAGCTTTACACAGATTAGACAGTGATGCTGAAATTTGATCTGTCTCTGTTCCCAAATAAGATAAGACAAGATAAGACAAGATATAACTTTATTACCCTGTTGTCAGGAAATTTGTTGTCACAGCATCAGTAACAGTACAACAGTAAATACACTAAGGCACACATGGACATTGCTCACACAACATTACCAGCAAATAAGAACATTACTCACGCACACACTGTCAGAGCAATCCATTAGGAAAACTAAAAACAGCATACTGCATCAGGAAACAGTACTACTTCCAATGGCAGATGGCAAAAAAGATCGTCAATAACGCTCTGTTTTTAAATTTCAGATTTCATAGTAAACAAGGTAGTTCAAGTACAAAGAGCAGATTTCATTATCAGTATCCAATTCTTTTTGCTCCAAACATTCTGATCAGCTAGATAGGTAGATGGATTACTTTCATTTCACGCGACAGAACTTGCAGATCCCCTATTGTTTTTAAATTATTCGTCCTTAAAATAGCTATAGAGCATTGCACGGTGGTCTAAACCACAACTTTGGAGATGTTAAGTTATTTAAACATACGGAAAGGTTGTCCAATAACTTCGTGCTTTGTGTTTCACCTGTTGCAGCCAGGATTTCATGATTTGAAACACGATAGTTAGGTTGGTGGCGAACGGAGTCAAGTCCGCTTTGTCTCGTTGTAGTGCGTGATAATAATAATACATAGCTTTTATAATAGTGCTTCATCCTATTAACAACCAGGCTCTAAGCGCTTTACAACATTTATATCATGTATATCACGTACACAAAACACAGGTATACTTGGGCAAAACAAAAGCTTGATGGACTTTCAGAGTGAAAACGGAGGTCTCTGTCACGAGCGAGTGAGCGAGGGTCAATAAGTGCGGGGAAGGGGACTTGAAGCGTGCATGTTGTGAGTGAGTTGAAGCTTAGATGAGGCGAGATCTGAGTAGTCAGATCACTGCAAGTTAAGAAGTCCAAGGGGACAGACGTGAAGAAAGCAGTCGGGAGATTGTGTGTTTTCCAGTGATGACTGGTAGGTTGAACTATGATTGATAATTATGATGATTGATGTAAGCTTACTATATTCTTCTATGACCATGATGTAAATAAGTTATATGTGAGGAATGTGAAAGTCATTGATTACTGTGTATAGAGATGTGCGCAATGAGCGATAGATGTAAGTTAGGATCATGGATTCGTAGCGAGTCTGAGTACTGTGTAATACGGTGGAGGTGTGTTACCGTAGAGAAGTGCAGATGTGTGGTGAGTGAAACGTGGACTGTTGTGTGTACGCTTGATGGTTCGTAATGAGTGGTGAAGTGGATAGTAATTGTATGGTGTTATAGAGATGTAATGTTATTCTTATAGGTGCCGGGGTCGGGCCGTGAGGCTACCCGTGGGGGAGAGACTAGTGCCGGGGTCGGGCCGTGAGGCTACCCGTGGTGGAGAGACTGGTGCAGGGGATAGGCTTGGGTTGGTCAGAAGGCTACCCACAGGCCAGCCTGAGTGAAGCTGTCGCGCAGGACAGCGAGAGCACATTAGTCGTGGCAGTCTGGCCACAGGCAGGGACGTATGAATGGCTCATTTTGCTGAAATTACTTCCCCTTAACCCGATAGGGGGCGCGCAATAACTGGAGGTAAACAAACAGCAGCCGATCCCGGAAGTGACCGCTTGATTTGCCCTTTACTGATGCTCCATGAAGTGACGGCTGCGCATAATAAACTGTAGTTTTCTCTCCAAAATGCCAGATTATTGCATTGTTCCCTTTTGCAAAAAATACCGGTGGTTATCGGCACTGCCGTGATCCGTTCTTATTCCTCTGTAGCTCAGCACCAAAATAAAATAACTTAAAATGCCACATACCAATAATAACATTGAAAATAACACCTCTTTCAAATGTTATTTTTCAATTCCATGAAATTACTGTTAAAACTTTAATATTATGAGCCCAAAGTAGTCACTATCGGACATTTTTACGGCCAAAATCGCTCATCTGCGGGAGCTGAGTAATACCCATATATCGTTTCAATATGGATCTGATCACACAGACTCAAAATTACAATTTACTGATATTTGGATTACATTGAATAACTATAACCTTTATTTTGGTATATTTTTGCCTGGGCTACGGAAAATCATTTGATGTCTGTGTATGTCGATTTTATGTTTGTATGGAATTTTAAAATTTGCAATTTGCATCATAAGGCAAGAAAACACCATAGCTACACCTAATGTTGATCAAATCATGCTCAAGAATCCACACAGATTTAAATAAATCCTGCTTGCAACGTTCGCCATGTTGATAACATCGAGTCGGATAAAGCGAAAGTGCCTGAAAGTATACCTCTACTTCTGGAGCGCCACCTATATTATTACGGCCCTTTGTGTTTGAGCAAAATGAGCCATTGAGATATTAGTGTGGTATTGAGATATTGGTGTGATATTGAGATATTAATGTGATATTGAGATATTGGTGTTAGGTTGAGCAGGAGCCAGTAAGATAGGCCGCAAGTAGTACATACCTTAATGTGAGGCTGAGGCCGGAGTATATTTAAATAAGGAACTATCGGGTTGTGGACCCAAGGATCGATTGAATGAATGTTGGGAATGATGACCATTGGATGGTCTTTGAATTGAATAATGTATGTAATTGCACGTATATCTTTATCTTTATGTATAATAAATGTGTGAGTCTGTTTGGTTGTTCTGTTAAGGGTTATACTTGTTCGTTCGTGATTGTTGTCCTGTCATAATCATTACATCTCCCAGTCTGGGATTTGTGACAGTCTCTTCAGCTGATGTTTAAAAGTCACAAAATTTTCAGTCTCTCTCAAAGACAGAGGCAGAGAATATTCCAAATCTGAGGCACCTGATAAGAAAAAAGATTTTTCACCCATGGTCTTAAGGGACATCTTAGGAATTTTTAACTTTCTATTGTCTGCAGATGATCTAAGATGTCGTGATGGTGTATAGGGAGTCAAAAGATCACTAGTTGGTGCGTTTTTGTACACACATTTGTGACACAAGGTAGCTAGCTTATTATTCGTTTTTCTACCGGTAGCCAGAGCACCCTCTGCAGCACAGGTGATGCATGATCTCTTTTCCTTTTCTTAAGGATTAATCGTCCTGCATTATTCTGTACTATTTCTGTACTGTAATGTGGATTATGGAGTTAAACGGAATCTCGAGCAATTGTGAGACCAACCAAGTTCGTCACACTGATTTGGGCACCTCAAAACAGCCTTTAGTAGTTGGGGGAGAGAGAGACCTGGCACACTGAATAAAAAAAGACGAAGGCAAACTTGAGTCAGTGTGCCACCAGCCTAATGCTCTTCCATATTGTCCGAACATACTTCCTCCAGTGTAAGTGCTCTTGTCCACAGCATCCGCTCCGCTCCGCTTTTTGACGGAAAATGTCGTACGACAAAGTGAAACACTCTTGGCCTCTATAGCGGTTAGAAGCGGAGCGGGATGGATGCTGTGGACAATGTACAGAGGCAAAGAGTGTTTTGCCTTATCATACGTCATTTTCTGTAAAAATAGCGGAGCGGAGTGGATGCTGTGGACAAAACCACTAATATGCTTTCCTTTACTTTCAAGTCAAAATGTGGCAAAAAGAAAAAAAGTTGTATGCAGCAAAGCCTCGCCTTAGAAATAATGCACAGACAATACAATAAAACGTAAAAGAAAAGAAAAGTACTATTCCCTTTATTGTAATGCCACTATAATTGTACGATAATTAGACCAGCCGGAGTTTGTTTCCTTTTCTTTTATCTGAAAGTATAGTAATCATGTCGTCGCCATCGTAGCGCGCGTTAGTGTAGTGGCGATGTCGCCGTTAGCGACAGTGATGATTATTTGTAGGGTCAGTGACGGGGATGAGCGTGGCTGTAGTCTCCACGCTTGAGTGCGCCGAGAAAAAAAATGTGTAGAAGCTCCAAAATTAAAAACGGTTGACCTTTCCGCAGGAAAAACGCTCGGTTAATGGACAGCAATGATGACATTCTCACATTCTCGAGACTTTTTCTCAAAGTACTTGAAATTTGTTAATCTACCTGGGAAATCGCAGCCTTGAACTATACATCTTGGACCAGCGATAGTTTCAAGGGGGTGGCAGTAGTTGGAGAAAATTGGGCTGCTAAAGAGTACAGAGATTCATGCTGGTTCTTGCAAAAACCATTAAGCACGACAGCTTTCATCCACATTTTTAAAACAATTTAATCTTCCAGTGCCCGAGCATAAAATTCTGAAATGCAAAAACTGATTTATTATTCTCAAACTAATGGAAATTACAGATAAAATGAATGAATAAACAGGTAAATATTTCTCTCGGGCGAAAAATTTCTTGATAAAAATATTGCAAATACAAATTGTTGTACACCTCCATGAATATTTCAGATATTGAACACTGCGCAGTAAGGGGCTAAGGGAAATTTATATGAGGATCTTGTCCCTCATATAAAGGAAACTTACACCTTTCATCTAAGGCCGTTGTTACAAATAGCCTACTTACACATTCCAAGCGTTTTGCGCAGGGGGCGCGTACGTATACGTACTGTCCCTAACCCCGTACTTATCCTCAACCCTAAATCTTATCGAATCCCTAACCCTGCCCCCTACACTTTCAACCAGAAAACGGGGAAAGCAAACAGAAATTCTGAAAGAATAAGCTTAAGTAATCACAATTAATAGAGGCTGTTGTCAAGGAGCATTTCGGTAGGAGCTCTCTTGCTCTGAAGTCACAAAAGGCTTTAAAATACGTACCCCTAACGCAAAAAACTTGGGGGACATATGTATTTGTAACAACATTCTTCATGTGTAGTTGAACCTCATACAGGGGTAACAATTTTGCACGGCTGAGGAGAAGAGAGAGAGAGAAAGAGAGAGAGGTACGTCGATGCCAGGAACATGGAGCAAAACACTCATTACAGCTTTTATTTGCATTAATATCCCCATCATATTTTCCTCATACGAGGGGCAGGTAGGCTACAAAATTTAGCTTTAATGAGTGTACATTATGAAAAGAACGCGGAGCAAATACGTCCATTAAAGCTTTCATCCATTCTTATCCCTCGTATTAAGGAAATAACTTCGTGCTCAGTCTGGTGTCTTAAGCCATGTCTGGATACATAGTGGAGGACAACCCTAACCTCTCGAAAGGAGGTAATTGTTCTTTATTTCACATGATGGACGCACAGGCAAGTCAACTGTACCTTCCTTTTTCTTTTTACTTTGCTCTCTTTCTCTCTATCTATCTATCAATCTATCTATCTATCTATCTATCTATCTATCTATCTATCTATCTATCTATCTATCTATCTATCTATCTATCTATCTATCTATCTATCTATCTATCTATCTATCTATCTATCTATCTATCTGTTTATCTATCTATCTATCTATCTGTCTATCTATCTATCTATCTATCTATCTATCTATCTATCTATCTATCTATCTATCTATCTATCTATCTGTTTAGCTATCTATCTATCTATCTATCTATCTACCTATCTATCTATCTATCTATCTATCTATCTATCTATCTATCTATCTATCTATCTATCTATCTATCTATCTATCTATCTATCTATCTATCTATCTAACACCCACAACCACACACACAGGCAGAAAACACACACGCACACGTACACACAGACCAACACACACATACACAGACGCAAACACACACATACACATGCATACATACAGACCAACATACCCAGATAAACATACACCCTCAGTCTATCATTAGTCAGCTTGTCTAACAGGACATTAATTTGAGAGAAATATTTCACCACTAAAGTGCAGGTTAAAAATGAATACCAAACATACCTACACCCCATCTCCCCGAACCCCCCACCCCACCATTTCCCCCCACCGGACACGGTGGTCTAGAGGCAAGATGCTCGCCTTTCATGCCGAATGTATCGGGTTCAAATCCCGGTCGGTGCAGGCGTGTTGGAATTTGGGGATTTTTCTCATATTTTCCTGTCCCCGATCGAGGTAGCTAGGATCGAGCACCTAGTCTTCTCGGATAAGGGCGAAAAATTCGGAGGGCCCGTGCGCACGTTGCGCACGTTAAAGATACCTTGGCCGTTGGAAATCGTAAAGAGCACGCCGTACAAGGCCCCTGCCTGGGCAAAATTCTAAAAAAAAAAAAAAAAACATCCCTACCACAAGAAAATAAAACAAGAAAAAGTGAAGTGTAAATGTCAATGGCAGCGAACCTCCTAAAATAAAGACCTAAACACCATTCCCTCCCACCCACCATTGGAAGTTACAATAAAAGAGCCAACAAAAACAGGTAATATCCTTTTTTTTTTCTGTATTTGGTAAAGATGGAGATCGTAAAAGGTAAAATCCAACGTGAATTAGTTTTTTGTTTAAAAGCTATAGGCCCAATTTGGCACATTACTAGGACAGTTTTTAACCACTGTCTAATTGAGATTGAGATAGACAGGCAAAATAGTAAATAACCTAAGTGTGATACTAAATTGTACTTTACTTTCAGTTTAAATGCAGCGGGGAGATTTTTGGTCCAAATCGTCCAGCCTGTAGCGGTTAATTATTAAGTACTACGTTAAGTACATGTTAAACTTTCTTAGATGATAGATTTTCCTAACAAAACAAAACAAACAAAAAACATACACAATTTGAAATGAAAGTCTTCTCTGCTAAAAAAAAAAAAAGTAAATAAATAAATAGATAAATAAATAAAAGTAAAAAGAAAGAAAAAGGGGAAAAAAAACGTTCGGTCAGTGTCTTGTCATTACACAAAAACAAACATCATATAAGGACTATGATTAATGGTAATTAATAGGAAAAATAATAATGATACATTATGTATATACCAAATGGACAGAACACGGGTAATCGTCAGTGTTGTTAGAAAAATGCCCATGTTACTGAAACAAAGACTATCAAGGATTGTAAGCTATAAGGCGTTCCAGCCGGTGGGTGAATAAATTACATGTCAAACATGCGTGTTTGTATCTAACAAACATGAGCAATTACAAAAAGCAAATAAGAAAGCAAAAAGTGGTATAATTTACATACGGAGAACACGATCCCGAAAGCTATGAATAGAAATTGCTCGATTAGCATAATATTAATTCTGGTCTTTAAGACAGTCGTGATAGCCACCATCAAAACAAAGCGATAACAATAGAAGTTGATAGAGAAAATCTGACTCATACCACAGTCTGAGGTTCTCCATATTGTCGTATTTGAGCTGTTACCCTTTGTCTTTCTCCTAATCCTTTTTCATGAGATATAGCCTACTGCAACAAATAGCAATAGCTAGTTATTGCTGTTTTACAATATTCTCTAAAACGCATTGCTCTGATATAATCGTTATTTGTTTTGTTTTTGGTGCGGTTTTACATCCTTTTTCAGCAAAGTCGAGGATATAGCCTATCAGAAACGAGGCTTGGGACTTGGCGAGGCTGCTGACGAGTGAAGCTGGGTTGTTCATGTGTAAGGAAACAGCATTTGAAGAGTTTTTGAAGTTTCCGTTGCCGTTTCCGTTTCGGTGTACATGAAAATCCAGCTTGAATGCTTTAAAACGCCGCACGGGAGAAACAGAGTTAGGTTGGACTGACCCAGAACAGTGCTTGAACCTAGGATTTCTCGCACTGGCATCAAGCGTTCCAACCACCGGGTCACTAAATCGTCGCAGACATCAAACGGTAAAACTGACTGAATTTATCCAGTTGGTAATTTTTTGTATCCTCCCCATGAATATTCTAGATCCGTTTATAAAGGCCACTATTAGAAACACAGAAAATAAGAAATTTATGATGATAATTATTATAAACCCACCTTTTCTTGATACACCTTTTCTTCAGTATATTTGCTCCTATATATTCACGGAAAGAGAACCTAGGCTTGGTGCCCATTTCTATCCAAATAACTTATTCTGATCAGCTGGTTATTTGTCACGACCTTTCTTAAGTTAACTATTTACATCAGAATGGAAAAAAAATAATGGAGTTACTGGTGTGTTTTGTGTTGTCTTCTGTTGTTGTTGTTTTCAAAAAGCGGCTGCTGTAGCTGTTGTTGTTGGTGGTAGTGGAGGTGATGGTTGTGGCGGTGGTAGAGGTGGCAGTGGTAGTAGTGGTACCAAGGCCTCTGCTTTCTTTTCACTGCAACCGAATCCCAACCCTGAATGTCATGTTGAAACCTTCTCCCAAATATGGGACAACATAATAATAGCTCGTCCATCAGGTATGATGATGACCTTAACAACACCAGAGGAATAAAGAACAGAAATTGTTGAGAATTTCAACACATGGACAATAAAGAGAACTAAAGGACACAGAGGACAGAATGGAAAGACTGTTCTTTCATGACTTATGGCTTCTCATGTGACTGATAAGTCCTATTTTTGCCCTGCAGACCCTTCCGCATAAATGACAAGAGTGCTCCGTTGGTTCAGTACCACTGGGCCTTTTCTTGCGCCGTTCTCTTTTTTTGATAGCCTGCTGGACTCTGTCAGCTTCCCATGCTTTGCTGCCTCTGGTAAGGGCCGTCCTCCAATTTGCACGATCAAGCGAGAGCTTTTCCACTCACATTAATGGCAAAGACCTTCAGTGATTGCTTGAGAGTGTCTTTGTAACGTCTCTTTGGGGCCCCAACATTCCTCGTTCCATTGGAGAGCTCAGAGAAGAAGATTTGCTTAGGGAGTCTGGAGTCGGGCATTCTGACAACATGTCCTGCCCAACGTAGCTGAATTTTTTTCAGGTGGCAGAAGATGCTCAATTCCTTGGCACGATTGAGGACCTCAGTGTCTGGAATTTTATCCTGCCATTTGATCCTTAGGATCTTTCTAAGGCAGGCCAGATGAAAGTGATTTAGCTTTCTGGCATGCGATTGGTACACTGTCCAGGTTTCAGCCCCATAGAGTAGGGTGGGAAGGACCACAGCATTGTACACTTTCAGCTTAGTGTCTGTGCGAATGCCGGCAACATCCCATACTCTCTTTCGAAGCCTGCCAAATGCAGAGCTGGCTTTGCTGATTCTTGAGAGAATTTCAGTATCAACACGAGCCGTGGAAGACAGTGTACTGCCAAGATAGGTGAAGTTCTCCGACACCTTCAGAAGACTGTCATGGACTTTGATATTTGGGGTCACAGGATACTTGTCGTCTGGAGTAGGCTGATGGAGCACTTCCGTCTTCTTTGTGCTTATTGTGAGGCCAAAGTTGTCACAGGCACTAGAGAACTTATCAACACAGTTTTGCATGCTATCCTCATCGTGTGCCAGAAGTGCACAATCATCAGCAAATAGTAGGTCACAGACTTGAGTACTTTTGGTTTTGGTTTTTGCCTGAAGTCTCCTGAGGTTGAATAGACTGCCATCAGTTCGGTACTTGATGCTTACCCCTTGAGGAGGAGAGCTAAAGGCTTCTTGTAGCATTGCAGAGAACATGATGCTGAACAGAGTTGGGGCTAAGACACAACCCTGTTTTACCCCATTTGTGACAGCAAAGGGCTCTGAAACACTGCCGTTGCTTTTGACTGCAGCTTGCATGCCATCATGAAACTGGCGCACTATTGTGATGAATTCGGGTGGACACCCAAACTTCGCCAAGATTTTCCAGAGGCCTTCACGACACACTGTGTCAAATGCTTTTATGAGGTCAACAAATGTGATATAACATATGACATAACAGATCAAATAAAACGGTCAGTACCGGTATCGCAATGATTTATAATATCTGTATTTTTTATGTTGTATTTTTACTTATTTTGCCTTCTCAAGTCCGTCCCTAAACGGTGACAGTTTGACATGCCATTAGAAAGACATGATGCCCTGTGAGCCATCAACCCGGGGATCATTAAAAAGACAAATGATCTGAGGATAAAATTGCGGATGAAACACTCTAGCCAAAAGTATATAGTATTAGTAATACGCATTTTTTGCTAAAGTTGTTTTGACCTAAAAAAAAAAAGTGTCATATATCCATAATTGAGGGCTCATTTTTAATTAGAGCTGGAACTGCTGAAACAAGGCTGAAAAAAGGGGGGATAGTGGCTGAAGGCAAGAATGAAATTAATAATAAGTGGTCTTGTCCACAGCATCCGCTCCGCTCCGCTATTTTAGGGAGAATGACGCATGACAAAGTAAAACACTCTTTGCATCTGTATACTTATCCACAACATCCCTTCTTCTCCGCTCTACACCGCTATAGAGGCAAAGAATGGTTTACTTTGTCAAGCGTATTTTTCCGCAAAATAGCCGAGGAGAGCAGATGTTGTGGTCAACACCACTTATTAATTACACTGAGTGACGAAACAAACAAAATAATGTTAAAGTAATTTTATTGGATCTAAAATGACACAACAAAATGTTTAACTCACGAAATAAAAAAAGTGTTTATGTTTGTTTGTTTGTGTAACACAGGTTACGGGTAAACCGAGCGGGTCTCTCTCTATCTATAGCTATCTAATCTGACACCAAATAATGTAACACAGGACGAGACGAGCGGGGCTCTCTACACAGTCAAACATACAAACAAAACTATCAGGTTTTGAGAGGACAACAATTTTATTAAAAGGAAAAGAAAATAACAAATCAAATAATAAACACAATACAATAAACACATGACAATACAATAAACCACAATAAACAATACAATAAACCAGGACAATAGACAATACAATAAACCACAATAAACCCAACCGATAGGCGCGGTGAACTAACCAAATGAATTCACACTTGAACTACATCATCAGAGCTGGCACTTCACAAATCTTGAAATATAAATTATACAACTTCTTTTACTTTTATGTTAGTCTGGACACAATGACACGTCCTGCTGTCTTGAAGACTTGGGTGGAACTGACTGACCCACGCTATCATCTAAGCGTCACCCAAACACGCGCAACCCATTCACTCCTTACAGTTCACTAAGTGCAAATTCTAATAAAACATTAAAACAAATAAAAACATTTTTAAAGACCACCATCTTGCTCGTGTATGTTCCAAATACACTATCTTAAGGAAATATTACTTAACAAGATAAAAACTAAACAAAACTTACAATGTAGTGATACATAACAAGGTTCTACTTCTGGCACCAGGGATGGTCACTTAAATTGACCAATCCTGGACAATACAGACCACGCCAAGACTATGATTTAAAATTGGCGCAGTGAGTACATCAGTTGGCAATGTTACTCAACACATGCATGACTCATCTCAGTGCGTGATAAACAATAAGGGGAGATTATCTATGGTTTCTGTGTGGTTACTTCCCCTTGACCACGTCTGGTGGTCCAGCTGATCAAAATAACGGGTTTATCTCCCTTTCACTACAATGAGCTATGTTCTCAGCCCTGTAATGGTTCACCCCATTACATTTGTTTGATTTTTGTTTTTGTTGTTGTTGTTTTGGAAGGCTGGGCTGCAAGGGTTGCGAAGATCAAAAGAAAACTAAATTAATAACATACTTTTCACCGACGAAACAAAACAAAACTAACAAAAAGTATTACACGAATGAGATCTGGGATGACGCGACAAACTGAAGCTGATGGGGTTGGAAATGAATTAGATTTACTTATCTCCAGCACAACCACCACTTTTTAAAGTTTCCGTCCAAATACCAAAACTAAATAAATGAGACTTCTCCGGTCATGTCGGTACTTAAGTCGGATTTGATCGTATTGGACAAGTATTTAACTTGAATTAGACACGTTGACATCATTTCTGAGCACATTTAGAAGATATGCTGAGAAATCATAAGAAAGATAAATCGCTTCTTCGATCTAAGCCACCTATAACTATGAACCAATAAACTGTCGTTTTTACCCCTCAAACTCTGCGACTCAACTACTGGTTTGAGAAAGCATGTCATGGTTATTCGGGTCAAGTGGTCATTACATGTACAAGAATGATAATCTGGCTAGATACACGTGCTGGTGTCTGTCAGCGAGATTTTGTGTGTGTGTGTGTGTTGTTGTTGTTGTTGTTAATGTTTTTTTATTACGAGCTGACATCATGAATAAGGACGTTTCCAATCCCAGTCGCATATTAAATTTTTATCGAAAATTGAAATAAAAAGCTTTCAACCTAACCCTAGGAAACATTCGGCATCGCTATTGGTAGGCCCCTATGTCTGTGGTTTTAAGAAAGAAATCGTGGCCGATTTCAGAACTGCTGTGGGAATCCTCTTCATTCAAAGAAAAAAAAAGAAGAAGAAAATGACAAACCCAGAGGTTTGGATCATTTGCAAAAATAATGCTTTTCACTTATTGACATAGCCTAATAGATAGAGAGGGGGGAATTTCACACACACCCATGTTTCCTTCAAGTTTGTTTTTTTTTTAATTTTATTTTTAAACATGCAGCAACAGTGCGAAAACAATAGCAACAGAGACTAGTTTCACTACTCAGAACAAAACTTTACTTTTAAAATAATTATACTGTCGTACCCTGACAACAGCCAACGGAAAAAAAAAAATGGTTCTTTCCCTTAGAATGAACTCTTATGGTATCGAAGGTTGCACTTGGTAAACCAAAATAATTATGACGACAAGGCTGTGCCAGGTACCTGTCAAGGTGAACTGACAGGAGGAAAGAAAATGAAAGATTATTGTCTTTTGAATAAACATGTTGCTCTTCTGGTCCATAAAACTACACTACATGAACATTTTTATAATTGATGCTAAGGAATTGTTGTTGTTTTCAATCACTGCTGGTATATTTCGTATATTAATCTTACAATGTTATTTGGATTTCTCAACATCTCATTTTCTTTCCTGGCAAAGATGGCAAAGTTATTGTAAACACAATGGCTGACTTTGACACCATCTACGAAGAAAGAGATGATGAAGAAGATATTGTCGACAATTACACAATTACTGTTCCAGATCCTATCATTATACGAGGAGCTGGCAACGTAACTATGTATGTTTCTAAATACTCTACTACTTTGAAATGATAGGGTCGGAGTTCAGTTTACAGTTTTATGTAAAGTTGGTCTTGATCTGGGATCTTGACTCGAGATCCAGAGCCTGAGAATCTTCCATTCTAGATCTAACAACAGTCTGTGAAAGCCAATTTTTTTCTATTTACGGACTGGCTAAAATCACAGGGCCGTACCATATGCCTCATCTGAAACGTGGTAGAGCCCTGAGCATTTGAGGTGGCATTTAAAAGTCTGCAAATTTCCTTTAATGACAGTTCCTGTTTATTTTTCACTCTGCATATAATATAGATCTAGATCTATAGATCTATATAATGTCAACAGAGCTAAGCCATCCAACAGCTGTTGTTTGGAATTGATTTGTGAATTATGAACAACACAAATTGCCAAATTTACTGGCTCCTTAGTAGGCCTAACTGTCAAGGTGGATCCATTCCAAGCTATTACAATCATGAAAGATATTACAGCCTAGGCCTAAGTCTATGTTCTTCTGATGCTTTACATGCTTATTCTTATTAAAATAGTCAAAGTTCCCTAAGACTGTAGTAACTCAAATTCGAAAAAGTGATTTTTATGTTCAACTACATTCAAAGCCGCATCGAATCATCTTGGTTCTAGACTCCAGGGCCAAATAATAATCGAATAGCAAACTTTCAAAAGGGCATCGTCACTAGATTTAGACCAGTAATGCTGAAATAGAAGAGTTTTTTGCGCCTCCCGAAAAGTAGTCAAAACCAGTTACTACAGTTTCAGGGAATGGTGACAAAATGTAGTAATTTGTATGTAGCCTAATTAAAAAGGTTTTGTCCTGGCAGATGACACATTACAATTTAACTAAATCACAGTGTGAAATTTTCCAAACATTATTCCGAATATTCAGTTCTGTTTTTATGTTTTTACCCCCAGATTTGGTTTAAGTAATAAATTTGAAACAGAGTTCCCACAAGGTCTTTCAGCAAAGGTTTGTTCTTGTGTTGTATTTTAAAGATATGATATATATAGTACTACGCTCTACCGACATAATGATGGAGATTATAAACATATAGCCATCTCCTTCACAACTTAACACAGTGTCAGTACTGTCACTATCACGTATCAGTGGAGTGACGATGTGATCTTCTCTTTTCTGATTCTCTAAGTCTTTTGCTCAGGCAGTTGTCTTGAACACTTTTTTTCAAGTTTAACTGTGTCTTCTTACCTTTGTTTAATTCTGTTGTTTGCATTGAGTTGTTACAACAGGCCTGATATATTGTGAGAAGTCAAATGTCTGCTGTCTTTAAAGTTAAAGTTTAGTGTCTGTATTGTGTGCTGAGTCTTAATCAGAGCAATAAATGTGTATGTATTGTAGAACAGTCTAAGTGAAATGCCATGAGCAAAACTAAGTAAGTTTAGTAAGATTGATGCATAAATTAGAAAAATCAAAAATGGAATGAAAATATTGAAATTCACGTGGACATATTGAGACTAAATGTTTGTGTTTAAATTATCATATGAGAATGAATTAAATGTATTCCTTACTGATTGCCAAGTTTTATTGACTTATTGATACTGTGTAGAAAATTTGATGTGGTAAGCTCATGTACATGGAAATTGGAAATAGGAGAGCAGGACTAATGAAATCAAATTCTTCTTTAAGTATACAGGCAGAACATTCATTCGTGCAAAGTTCCTAGTTACTATCAATATTCCAGCCCAATACCACCTGCTTTTGAAAACACTTACCATCACATTCAGTGAATGATTCACTACATTCGAGTCAAATTCATAAATTCATTGCAAATTGTTTCTCAGCATTTTGGCATTGTGAAGATGAAAAGGTGCTTTTCTCAATTGACAGGTTGCTCCAGAAGAATTTAAGGCAACCATGACAAGAATAAACAATGTTCTTCGCAAAGCTTTACCAGTGAATGTGAAATGGTTATTCTGTGGATGTATTTGTTGTTGCTGCACATTGGGCTGTTCATTATGGCCCGTGGTCTGTCTTAGTAAACGGGTAAGTGCTGGAATCACTTTTGTTTTTAAATAGGAATTTGTATCCAATCACTACTGTGATCTATTCTATTTGTCACATTCACTGAATTATGTGATTCAGGATCGATAATTTTATTTTTGTACATTTCAGTAGTTTCAGTAATTTTCCACTAAAGGTGTTTCTACCATGTACAAGCAGAACTTTGTGCTGGTAAAAAAACAACAATAACAACAGATTGCTTAGTTGTGGAAGTGATATAACATTACTCATACCTTTGAATATTTTAACTGTTGAGGAAAGGACACAATTATTGTTCATGTTTGAATTGTGTCTTAGCGTTAGAATGTATATTATGGGTTTTCTATTTTACTGCAATTTGCGTGTGTAAAGAGAAATTTATAAGTACCCTATAACTTCATTTTGGACTGTGGATTTTGTAGCCATGAATTACAGCTATTAAAATGGCATTGTTTTAATTTTAATTATATTCTTTTATTTGCAGACTCGACATTCCTTAGAAAAAGTTTTAGACTGGGAAAATAGTCATTTATATCAAAAGGTAAGATCGTATATCATTGTTAGAATATCCCTGAAAGTATAGGTAATTAAACTAAATCAGTTATCTCTTTGGATAGATTGATCATTGAGTAGCAAATAGTTCAATAGGAAATGGATAGCAATGGTAAATCAGATATAATTGGTCCTTAAATTTGTAACCCTGTGACTCATTGGTCACCATTTGAGAGATTTAAAGTTTTCTTGCCCAAGCTCGATTAGTTGTTCCAACTGCAAAAAGAAAGTCTGTGTTCTGAACTCACGAGCCAAAGTATAAGAATCACACTAGTTATTCAAAAGTCACCACTTCAGACCAAAAGGTACCTGCCCAAAAAATTTGATTAGTATTGGTGCAGACATAACTGTGTAGTTAGGGGTGCAAACAGATGAACAGAATCATTGCTTGTAAAGGGGTTGGCGAGGGAACATTAGAAGAGGCATTATATGAGTATGTCAATTTGTCACTTCAAGCATGAGAGTGCCCTGAAATAAATCTAGGTTTTTCGTATAAAGTAGTTTTAGTTGTTTTTGGTAATCTGTTGTAATGTTTCAATTTTATTTTCTCTTTGCAGTTGGGTTTACATTGGCGATTAAATAAGCAACGGTGTGATTCAAGTAGTATGATGGAATATGTGAGTTTTGTAACATTGTCAAACTTGTGTTGTACTGTAAATGTAATGTAATAATTAACTTGTAAAGCGTTCAAGTCCACAAAAAATGGTGTGCTCTAAGGCGCTTAACTGAAATCAAAAACAGAATTAACATAGGATCAATTCTTCATGCTCCCACTCATACACATTAACAAACACTTGATCTACTCTACACTCTGTCCAAGGTGGTCTTGGACAGTGGACACGTTCCTTTCAGCGAAACCTGAGGCAGCCGCTGCTGCGTGCCTTCATTAAAGTGGAAATTGTAGCCAGCGTCGCATCTATGATAATGAATTTTGACATACTTCTTGAGAAATGAATGAACTAAAAGAGGAATCTATTTACATCGGGAATGCCAAAATTTGCTTGTTGGTTTTGTGAAGGTGAAATGCTGAATGGGGATGTGTGACACTACCACTGAGACAGTCGGACAAATATAAGTATTACATACCATCGCATCCCATCCTGTTTGTTATCCAAGCATACAACACTACCCATACAAAGGCACTACGCTAGAATATAATGCATGTGTTGTACTATGTACTATAGTACAAGCATGTGCTGACCAATACATGATGTGGGCTTAGAGGGAGGAACAGGCCTGTTGGATGACCATGTGTAATAGTTACAATACATTACTTGTAGGCCTGACTCATGCTTTATGGTTCAAACTGGGTCAGTGGGCATCTGAAGATTACCAGGTGATGCCATTGATATACTATTTATTATTTTATAGCTATTCATGCGCTGTTCTGCCTTTCAAAATTGTATACAAAACTGAGGGAGACTGGCCGGCCGGATACTGCCGAGTGAACACATGGCGGGCGTCATAGACGAAGTCGGATTCAGCTGGATAGAACAAATCATGTGCCATATTTTAAGGCTGGGTTAAACACGAAAGGGTTAACAGACTTTATTCATATTTACAAAAATTCATATAGATATACTTTACAATATGGGCCTTTTCCCATTAGATTTTTAATACGGGCCTTTTCCTGTTAAATATTTAACTTCACTTTATTTGATCTTACCTATAGGCATCTGAGGGCCGAAAGCTTGCCCAAAGAGAGATAATGAAACAAACGTAAGAGGTGCAAAGTGGCCATTATTGTGCAGATGCGCCGTTAAATCCAAACTCAGCCTCAAAACTTGATCTACTCTCATCCTCAAACCTCTGAGACCAAAAAGGGGACATCATTCAGTTTGAAGAAAAACAGCCCTAAACAATTCTGTTTTGAGCTTATTTTTAAATGTGGTAATTTTGTCACTTTTCCCGGTGACACGTTGATATTGTTCCACAATTTAGGCCCACCAATAGAAAAAGCCTTTTCACTGAGCGACAATCTGACTGTGGGTATCTCAAGAAGTTTCTCGTCTATTGCGTGTGCGTGAAATAATGATCTAGTAGCCTTCAGTAGTGTAATATGCTTGTGAGAAGCAACTTTGGTCTGATACATTATTGAAGACAAGTAATTTGAGGTGAATGAATAACATGTTCTGTGATTTAAATGCTAAAGTACAGTAGTCTCCGCCTAAGAACCCGGTCAACGGGAGACAGAAAAAGCGGGTTCTTAGGCGGACCGGGCATTTAGGCAGAGAGACACCAAAGGATGCCACCCATATTTGACTACCTGTGTCCATGACTTATCCCCCTTGATTGCTCGGACCTGGGTCGTGACCTCATAATGAAAATCAAGCATTGAACATTAATTTTTTTTTTTTTTTGGTGAATGGTCAAAGTTACGACTTATGGCTAGCAGAATGCTCTTTTCTTACATTGATGATTGTGTAACGAATGGAATGATTCAGACTGAACAATCAAGTTGTGAATCACAGATGCCGATTTTAGACAACACCAGGCCCAGTGATACCCTGTGTAATAACCACAATCAGCCCTAAGTACATGTGCCTTTCAAATCAAGCACGTGGTCAATTACATATAAAATTCTGCCCTCGAGTCAGACAACAATAGATGTTAGGTAATGACTATGCTAATTTAGTCTAGGAGTATCCTGCTTGCACACGAAAGACGTAACTGGGATCCATCCTTTGTACGGTTCACCTCCCCCTACCTTCCCTCCACCCGTTCTCTTTCAGCACTGTACTGTGTGGCTTTGTTCTATCCCGTCTACATGAAAGAGAATTTTGCGTTTAATAATAATTATGGACATTTTATGTAAAAGTGTGCTCGTCTCTCGGTCAAATGCCGGGTTCTTGGGCGGATTTTTCGTTTCAGAGTGGGTTCTTACGCATGTAAATTTCAGTGAAAAAATTCGGTTTCGCGGCAACAGTGGGTTCTAAGGCGGCGAGTTTTTAGACGGAGACTACTGTACTCTCAAAACATACCTGTTTTTTCTTTCATTGTCAGAAATTGTTTTATTCCTCTTATGGAACCAAGTATTTTAGAAACAATGCTTGCTTAAATTTAATAGATGATTATCATTCTTAATACTGTTCTATATTCAGGTTTCATGTCAGAATGATAATTAATTGGAGATGATAATCAAGCAGTAAAGTGTATTCAGCTTGCATGTAACATCAATTTCAACCACAACTGATATCAGAGTTAAATCTGGAATATTTAAAATTCATATCAAGTTGCTAGCTATTTTACCTTTATCATTTTGCTTTATTTTCAGGTATTAGTATTGGAATTTATCCCCAAAGTTCCCATATTCAGGCCGGACTAGAACACAGAGAAAGTGGGACAAGCTACAGACATCATCATTCATTTCTACTCAAAAAGGAATTCCACAGTCAGACACAAAAGTTCTTCACACTTGTGCTAAATTTCATCTGCATTCCAGGCTTTTCATCTTCTGGTATTTTGTTTCCTCTTATTTTTTTCGTTGCAGTAATAATTTTTTTTAATGTTTTTTTTTTTTTCAGTGCCCATTTTTTACCTACTGTCATTTGCACCCTATTTGTTTTTCATCATTAGTCCCTTTATTTTTTAAAGCAACATCTCACTTTGGTTTTTTAAAGTGTCATCAAAGATATTCTATAGAAGTCTCACAGATTTTCTTTTGATCTCATAAATGTCTTATAATGAGCACATTTTGTCTCTTCACTATACATCATTATCATTTTTCATAATTTTGCCAACCCCATGATTGTGGAGATATGTTATCTTACCGATCATGTTTTTTTTTAAAATGTCCATGCCAGAAAATGTATAAAGACCACAGATGTATATTGCCCATGTGTTTGTGACATTTCATTTTATCAGATGTATATATATGCATGAGAATGAGATAGAGTGAATGTACCTGTCAATTTTTTTGTCAAATGAGTGATTAGAATTACATGTTAATACAGCTGATAGTAGATTCTTCATTATCACATTATGTATCTGATGATGCTGTAATATGGATATGTAAGTGTGCTGTGTTCATGTGCAATAGTTGCTGAGGGTTTTGCATGGGCGGTTTTACAAATAGTGTAATTCATCAAGGGAAACTGCCAAATCATAATGTGACTCCCTTTTTTATCAGTCTTGACTTTTTCTGTAGGGAATAATGTCTTGTGAAGGATTGAACTAGATTTACAGTACAAATTCTCTCGGTTACCTGAGTTACGGTGTAGCACAGATAGGTGCAATAGAGATTAATACCAAGTGAATTTAAGAGAAAGTTAGAGCAAGAAATAACAGAAATTTATGGAAGCTGTTATATTTTGAAAAAGAAGCACATGCCATTTGTGTTCAACACGGATAAGTTCATACTCCAGTACATGTGAAGGATAATCTTTTTTTATTTTTCACTAGGCTTCTATTATGTGTCTTGGCAGAGAATTGTTGACAGAATGAAATTTGGCAAACATTGCTTAGGGAAGGATAAATGATGTGACTCAATTTTTTAAATCTCAAATTTGAAAGTAAGCCAGGGCTTCAATGAGCTGTCTGAAGAACACAAAAGTACTGTTGTGCAAACTGTCTACTTGATGAATGACTTATATTCATAATCCATGGTAGAGGTAGGATATGGAAAGCTGAGCCTAATGAGGATTTACTCTTGAATATTAGAAACAAACTATTTTATTCCTTAATCTGTTAACTCCTGGAGATAGATTCATTTGGTCAAACATTTACAATCTTGCTAAACTGATTTAAGATATTTTATTGATAAAAATAAGAAAAAAAGATTCATTTGGTCAAACATTTACAATCTTGCTAAACTGATTTAAGATATTTTATTGATAAAAATAAGAAAAAAAAATAAGAAAATGTTCGAAATATAGATAATTGGATACCAGGTGGAGTGTTTCACTAATGGAACACTGAAGAGAAGATGCTTGACCTGAGAGTTCAAACACCTTGTACGCAGGCTTTCATTGTTCTTTGTGATTTTTACCTGATAAATGTCATGCTGCTTTTTTGGCTTGGTAGACAAAGAGTGTTAGAGATTATGGAACAGTGATGAAAGCAAATGTTGGGTGTTGATAAATATCCAATTTTGGGGGGAAGGATTTTTAGTCATGCTTAATAAAAGATGACGTTCAGTTTGATTGTTCATAGGTACAGTGCCAGACTGGGAACAATTTCTGTACTGCAATAAAATGCTTATGGGCTTAATTTGAGTGGTTCCTTTTCGTTCTTTTTATTACTGCCAAGGTGTTGCTTTCGATTTTTGTTCAAAAAGAGAGGAGGAAATCACAAGGTGAGAGGGGGGAACAGCTTTAATAAAAGTTTCTTCAGTGCTATCTTTTAACAAACGAGGGTTCAGATCCCTTGTCACATGCTGTTTGTGCGAGATCTATTCCAGTATGTCTTTTGTGGAATATTGTCCACACTTGACAAGGAAGATTTAAAAGAATTACAATAATTTCATTCATGTAACATTAAATTTTATTTTGAATTTCCGTTTTTTAGATTGTGGTGGATTTCTGAACAAATGAATAGACATAAAATGTGGAGTCAATATTTCCAAAAATTTGAAATACAACTGAAATGAAAGGTGGCATGGCAAGAGATTTTGCTAGCTATAACATCCTCAAGCAGTTTCCCAGGGTACAGGAAATGTATCTCTCTCAGGTACAAACTGCCAAAAGCTCAGAAGATCAATTTTGCAAGAGGAAAAAGAAACTGATTACATGCACAAGGAGCAAATTGATTGAAAGTTTGGTTTGGTAAACAGTGTATTTGTCAAATTTCTATATATTCTGTGCCATGGTATTTTTACACATGTATATGTAGAATAAGGCTGTCGTCTGTCTTCACATGAAAAAACAAAGCGACAAAATTTTCAGTGTGGTAGCTTGTGCCCATGGAACAATTATGGCTAGTACGTGTCATATAAGTGCGTTCCCTAGATCACAGTGTTCTTAGTTCTAGATGTGTTAGTCTTACAACCTATTGTTCTTTTAATATCTAGACCAGACCTGGAAAAATTCCAAAGGACAAAAAAAAAAACTTACAAAAAAATTTGATATTATTCTGTTGACAAAATGGTGGTTAGGGCTCAAAATGCTGAATTTCCCGTTTTTGCTAATTTAGATTATTGTCTGCTGTTGTTTTCAATTAATAGAATGGTACGTTTTTGAAGTTGTAACATGTTGCTGGATTTTCTCAATTTGGGCGGCTGGAACTTATAACCAATTCTATCCCGTGGCCTTGCTTGGAAGGTATAGGACACCAGAATACCTCCATGCAGACACTGCAGCAGGTTCTGTAGAACAGTCTTGAAATGTTGAAAATAGAATGTACAAATTCGAGGCTTGAAAAAGTCTTAAAAATTGTCCTTTACATCAGTGGTCTTGAAAAAGGCATGAATTCTGTCCAGCTGAGGAAGTTGCAACAGATAACATTTGTCAGCCTAGTATCACTCGTGAAATTGAAGTGGGACTTTTTTTTCCCCAAATTTGAAATTGCTATTGTATTTTTCCTGCACATGATTTGTCATATATCCAGTTCACCAATAATTCCTGCTTTGATATAAAACTATGCACAGCATTAAAAATGACATTGAATTACATCCTGATATTATCATGGCAAAATCAGATATAATTTAGGCTATTGCAGACAAGTTTAGAGAAATGTTTGCCATTTTAAGAAGAAATATTAATTGAATTGTTATCTTTCAAATTGGTGAAATAATTGCAATACTGAAAGTGGGCCTGCCAGCTACATTTGTTGTTTTATATGGGATTGTTTTGTTCCCAAGAGAGTATGACAAGACCAAACACTAAACAGAGTTCTTATTATTACAATTTAATCTCTGTACACTTTTGGAAGATGGTAGATTTTGCCCCATAGCAACAATCCTCTTATATTTCAGAATGTTTGTTGTTTTCTTCTCTTTGCCTATCAGAAATGACATTAGGTTTTCTATACATTACCAGATGAATGTTATTGCTTTTCCATTGTCAAAAATGACTTAAACTCAGGGTGGAAAATGGGGACCTATATTTTCAAATCAGTACAAGAGGTCCTCGACGAACAAACTTCCTCTTTTACTAAAGACATTCATTAGTTGATTTGATTGGTATGTCAGAATTAACCTATAATACTTCCTTGTGGTGAATAAAAAGAAAATCAGATAAGTGACTGAGACTGAACTCATGATGCATGTGCATCTCTGTCGGATGCACAGACTTATCTGGTTTTTCTTTGTTAGCAAGCGTGACCTGACATGTACATGCAGGACTCAAGCATGGGGAAAATGCCATCATAACTACAGAATACTACAAGTCTGATTGCCATAAACCTGGGACCTCATATATTGATTACTATAGATTTGTGCATGTTAGGTATTTATAGTGTGAAGCTGCTGTTGAGCTTGGGGAATGGGAAACTTATATGGTTTTAGCCTGTCTTGAAATTCACACTGTCATTAAAATTTATAAAGACAAGATCCAGTCTATTACGTGATTGTGGATTTGAATTATTTCACTTACCAACAGAAATTACTTGTGCCATTTTAAAGTTGATTTGATTGAAAAGAGGGAGGGAAATACAAACTGCCGTCCAGTTGTATAAAACATAATAAAAATCAGATTGCCTACAACGGTAAATATGATTTCTTAATCTTTGAAACCTGCATAAGTGAGGAAGGTCTTTGAAGTACTTGTTAGTCAGGTTAATAATCAGAGACCAATGAGAAGCTTGCCGCTTTCTGCTTTTCTCAATAAATACCAGCATGAGATCTTCAGATACATTCACTTAATACAGAGATGAGCTATTTATACTTTTATCCCAATCAGGGAGAGATTGTTTCAGGTTTTATTGTACAAATTCTAAGCTTTAACAATTAGAATATCAGCCGTGTGTACTCGAAGTGAGTAAGTGTATGTGAAAATGAGGATCAGTCTGAGACAAGCAGCTTTCAGCATTTGTGTGCGTGCGTGGAAAAACAACCCAAATGTCGACAAAGTTCATTTTGAGCTACAGCCCAAAGAGTGAAAATGTCATATCGGGTCGAAAATTGGAAAATTGAAATTCAAAAACCAGCTTCTTCGGCATTGATGTTTCAATAATACTGTACATTGTTATGTCCTGTATACTTTGCATTTTAACCCTAGTCCTGCGGGAGGCCACGATATTGGCCTCCCCGCGCAACACGGGAGGCCATTATTTTGTCTGACACACTTAACCGCGGGTCCTGCGGGAGGCCACATTTTTGTATAGCAACGGTGCGCCTCGCGCTTTGTTTATTCGGTTGCCAAGGCTGTCGTTTTTTGGTTTCACGTCGTTTTTTTTCCACACTATTTTCGCGTGTTTATCTATCCTGTCACCCCTACTATATCTAACAAAATGGTATCGTCCGATTACGTTTATTACAATCCAACTATTCGCAAACTATTCATCATACTCATGTAATAGTACTGACGGTCTGAAGTTTGAACTGGGGAAAATCTTGGGAAACTTTTACTTTGATGCTGGTTGTCGTCTACATGTGAAATGAGAAGAAAGGGGCCATGTGCGTATTTGAGACGCCGTTCTACGTCTGTAATGATGAATTCTGATGTAATATTAGGGCATGCTGCATAAGGGCGTCTGTCTGTAGGTTTTTCATCAGAGAAAACTGGGAGAAAATGACTGACTTTGTTGTTGGTCGTTGTCTTTATTTGATGTGGTAATTAGAGAGATATTGTGTTCCTTTGATTAAACCGCTTTTCAGTACATGCATGTGCTCTACGACCTGGAACTGGAAATCAAATCTCTCGCTAAAACTAACATAATAATAGTAAGTGGAAGCTTTACATAGTAGAGGAGGGAGAAGGCAATGTCACGATACATGTGGTTAGTAAATTAAGCGAATGGCTTAAAAAATAATTTGTTCACCTGAATGGCCTGACTTAGGGACAGAAAAAGCGCAGAGGTCCCGGGAAAATGTTAAAACGTGTGTTAAACGGCATGTAAATGCAGAAAATTCTTGATTTGGGGCCTTCCATTTCACAATAAAACCTACTGCATATCATCAGAAGTACTTTATCCAAACATCATAGGGGTCACTTACGATTTATCCACCATTATTGTTGTTATTGCATCCTGAAGTATACGCGATACACGTGTTCACAAGGACCCGATGGAACCGACCGCCGAGATTATCGGCAACACGCGAACGGTCGACTGACTGGCCGCTGGCTATCCCCGCATGGGGCGTTACGTGGACAGGTTCACTCATCGCGGGACGAGGGTTAAAATATAAGGTGTAAATGAAGACCTGAAACTTTAGAGCTGTTTTTCTCAATTTTGCATTTTCATATCGTCAGTGTAATTCTCTAACCATCTATGTACTTTTTGCAAAATTTTACAGGAGAGCAAAAAAACTTTATTTCCTTCACTGGACAGAATTGGGTCATCGGGTATTCCCCTAGAGAAATGTTAATTTAGAGTGATTTCCCTTAGCCACAGTCGTAAAATTCTTTTTAGGACATGTAGTACAGGTTGTAGATTCATTGTGGAACAAGAAAGATTGGTCCACAGAAAATGAAGTTAGACGGTTTGGGAATTACACCAACTATATGGGGCCTCATAAAATGTGGTATATCTCCACAGCTACTGGAGATATTGAAGAAATTTAAAAACCAGCTTGTTCAGCATTGAATTTTATCTCAATTTTCAAAATTTCCAACGTTTTTGGGTTGTTTTCCGCACACACACATTTATTGATGATATTATTCCCGGATGACTACAAATGGCGGAAAATAGTTGGCCAGTTTATAGGAAATTTGATGTTGTTTGGAATATGAATGTTTAGAAAAGAAATTCACTGCAGTTAATAAGTGTGTTAAATCAGTTTCACAAATGAGACATGATTTGCACATTTTCTTGCCTTATTGATATAGCAGGGCTCACGTTTTCTCTCTTTTTGATTTTCACTGTTTCTGTTTCTGAAGCTTGTTCTGTATCACTGTAAGAATGCGGAAAGACACAGTTGTGAAGTGCTTTAGGAAAATGGTCCTCATGTCACGCTCGGCACTTTCGAGATAGATTCAAAAATAGGTGGATATTGACTTCCCGGTCCTGTATCAGTTTTCGGCATAAATGGATTCCTCAGTCATTTCTTTATGTCTAGGCAAAAGGTTTTTAACGAATCCTGCCTATAAGTTGTGTTTTTTTTTTCTGATCCAATCCAATAGTCTTTTTAAATTTGAGTAGAATTTGAATGCGTTTTTCTCAAAAGTGACTTTTTGTATTTTGTCACCTCGAGATAGCCATAACTTTGTCAATTTTCAATATTTTTGCATGAAATAAAGTGCACTCTTCTCAGGACAGTTTGTACTTTCACAGTATGACCGTAACTCAGTTTTGAAAGATTTGACAATATGGACTATTTTCCTGGAGCGCCTCACATTTACTTATGTAATGTTAACATTTACTTGTACATGTTTGTATGTATGTTTGTATATATGGTTCAGATGGAGTTTTGTGGTTTTCAGCATTTTTCACATTAAGCCCTGATTATGAGTGTTGCTTAGAGATATATATATTCATTTGTAATTGTGGATTTAGTAGTATCAAGCATCAGAGAAAGTTACAGCGAAGGGGAAAGATAAAACATGATGAGAGCCTGTTTCACAGGGTTTTTATTTGTGAGTTGTAAATTGTCAATATCAAAGATGATTGAAGTCAGAGTTTTTGCCATTAAGCGTCAGAGAAAGTTACAGTGAAGGTAACCATTTTACAGCGAAGTTACCATTTTAATAATACTATCATTTTCCAGTGAAAGAGAAAGCATTTGGATTTCACCCATGAGACACTCTGAAAGAGAAATTGATATTTCTTCTTATTTCTTGTGACATATGACAGTTCCGAACACCCTTTTGTCTCAGTATGTTCCGCATGAAAATTTTGTTCCTCGTTACATGAATATAAGCCAAAAAATTACCCTGGGATTGCATGTTACAGACAGTTGCAGATATCCATGTAAGTTCATAAAACAATTTGAGGTGTTGTATAAGCCAAGAAATTTTTCTTGACCCAACTCAGTATTCTACTAGGGACTTTCTCATCCCAGTTTACATGTGTTCTTTGTCAGCTTTTCACAAAAATTGAGTTCATGTCATCAATGCACTTCAGTTGACATCTGAGGTATCTCCTATTAACCCCTTGAGTGCCAAACAGAGTTCTACTCATATGCCGGATGCAAAAGGGGACAAAACAAAGCAAATCTTAAAAATTGCACGCCATAAATCCCACGCTTTCAAAATACACGGAAATGACACATGTAACTAGGGGAACTAACTAGGAAATTAGAAACAGAAAACAATCGTAATTTTAGGAATTGTCTCCATATAATCAGTCTAGAAATGCATACAAACTAGACCGGGAACAGTGTCGGGCACATAGCAGTATATTGAGATTAGACAGCCCAGAACAGTTTCAGGCGAAGCAGAGAAGGGGTTAATTTCGAACCTATACATTGTCCCAAGTATTACAACTTAATGTTTTCGATATTTTCATGATTTCTTGTTTAGAGGCATTTAAACTTTGAAGGTAAATTTCTTAAAGGTAGATAGAACCCTTGTACACTGGGTGATGATTTTTTACTGTAACCAGTGGGCCAAAATGTTCATATTCAGTCATTTGGATCAAGTTTTGTTAAAGGTTTCTATAACATTTCAAAGCTGAAAAGGTTGTTTGTATACAACTTGCCAGACTCACTCCAAGCCCTTTCAAAAATATTTGCTATACAAATCGTCAGTTTCATGACAAAGGGCGAATAGATAAAAACAGCTGTACATCTATTCACCCGTTCGTCATAAAACCGACGAAATAAAACCCAACATTTCCCAATGGGCGGAAATAATCTTTATGATTTTATCATTCAGCACTGAGACTGCAGCTTCCTGTCTTTTGTTAAGCCGTTTATTCCAATGCAAATGTTTTTGTGTGTGGGGAATATGATTTTATACTTGTGTATTCACTTCTCATTCATTGAAAGCATGAAAGTTGAACACATGGGGATACGATGTAATACATGCACCACTCTGTGCATGTTCAAGCATGTATGGTGTGAAAAATCCCAACCTCACCTACTTCACTTTTGGCTCATTGTTTATTTTGAATACTGTTATATTTCATTACTTTGGGTTTTCGCTATATTTCTATCATGCTTTTCTCAGCCTGGCAGAATTTGGACGTCATGCTTTTCAAAAGAATGTTGTTACAAGTGCGTATGTCCCTCAAGTTTTTTTCCGCTAGGGGTACATATTTTAATGCCATTTTTTTACTCCAGAGCGAGAGCTCCTCCAGAAATGCTCCTTGACAACAGCCTTAATTAATTATGATTAATTATTCAAATCATATTTCCTTTTTGTTTTCATCCTGTTTTTTGGTTCAAAGGGTAGGGGGCAGGGTTAGGAATTCGATAAGATTTAGGGTTGAGGATACAGACAAGGTTAGGGATATATGTATGCGCCCCTAAAGCAGAATGGGGTGTGTACGTACTTATAACAACAGCCTTTTCAAAATAATTTTCCTTTTTTGTTTCTTTGTGGTTTCCATTGTGCTTGGTCTGTGGTTTATCTAATTTGGTTCCTCATTTTCGAACATGTCACCCATTGTTATATATAAGAAGCTGCCCTTTTTTTTTTCTTCAGCATTTCGTTTTCGGTTTCTTCTTATATTTCTTTGTAAATGATTTTTTGTGATATTTTTCCAGCACAAACACTTTTGAGGTCTCCTGTGCCAGTCTTGCAACTGATTCAGGAAGATTCAGCTAGATTAGTGGTTCTCAGTTTGGGTGATATCAACCCCTAGGGGGTGATTTTGATATCCGGGGAGGGGGTGTGAAAACTCAGAAAAGGGCGACAAGGGATTGAAAACCACAAATTGGGGACGAAAACATGATTGGAGGATGACTTGGGGGCAAATACAGGGCAGATATTGACTTGTTCAACAGCAGGCATAGATGGGTTTTATGAAAAGGAAAGGTCTACTCATTTGTGAGAACCACTGAGCTAGATGTCTTTATTATAATAATGTAATAAGTAATACCGACAAAAGTACATGTACATGGTAAAACTTGGTCTAGAATTTATTCTAGTTTTTTCCAATTGAATAAAATGATTCATTTGGTTTTTCAAAGACTGGAGATGACTTGTACATAATAAATGGCGAAAGCAGTAGTGTTACCATGATTCGCGAGTGGACATATACATAAAATAATTCAAGATACTAATGTTATGGTCAGTGGCAATATACAAGATTTATGGATATATGAATAATTCTGTCGGCTGTGACAATCTTACTGCCTCTCAAGAACAGTCTATTATTATTATTCCTATTGGTTATCTTAAACAGTCAAGGAGTCATAGAATTTACATAAATATAAAACCCCAGATCTGATTCTGAAAATTGCAGTCTTGCACTGTGGACTTGGGTTACTTAAATGCTGTAACAACTCTATTTTAAGACTCTCTTTACTTAGGCCCTCTACTGGCTAGGTCTACAGACAGTTCCATATTTACTGCCAAAAAGAATTGAAACCCTTGGGAGAACATAACAAGAGGAGATCTACAAAGGAAGAGAACCCCTGTCAAATGTATTTTAGCCCATGACTTACTTACAGTAGGCATCCTTGTCTCGGAAGACTGGGGTTACGCTCTGTGTGTTTTTTCTGGTACAGCGTCGGGTGTGGCTGGCCAGTCCAATGCAGGAGTGGCAGAGGGCAAAGATGAAGTCTGAGGCTGATCTTACTGCCTGGGATGCAGCTTTTCTTCCTCTCCTCTTTGCCTCTTGCTGCTGAGCAAGTGTCTCTTCGAAGTTGGAGAGACCTTTCTGCACAGTCTGTCTCCAGGCTGACCGTTCGAGGGCTGTTGCTTCCCAGTTGTTCTGGTCGATGTTCAAAGCTTTTAGGTCCCTCTATATGTCTTGGAATCGCAGCTGTGGTCTACCTGTGGGACATTTTCCCTGTGCGAGTTCTCCGTAGATGAAGTCTTTAGGGATCCTTCCGACGTCCATGCGCACGACATGGCCGAGCCAGCGCATGCGTCTCTGTTTCAGCAGCGTGTACATGCTGGCGCATCCAGCTCTTTCCAGGACAGTGCTGTTTGGGACCTTGTCCTGCCAGGTGATGTGCAGAATGCATCGGAGGCAACGCATGTGGAAAGCATTAAGCTTTCGCTCTTGTCAGGCATGCAAGGTCCAGGACTCACTGCCGTACAGGAGGGTGCTGCGACGCAGGCTTTGTAGATTTTCATCTTTGTGTTTTCTGTCAGCTTTCTGTTATTCCATGCTTTCTTTGCTAGTCGGGCCATGGTGGTAACTGCCTTGCCGATGCGCTTGTGTCATGTGAGAGGCTATCTGAGATGGTTGTGCCCAGATATACGAAATCATGGACAACATTCAGCTCGTGGTCATTGATGCTGATGACTGGAGGACAGTCGACGTCCTGTCCCATGACTTCTGTTTTTTTCAAGCTAATGGTAAGCCCGAAGTCTTGGCAGGCATCGTTGAAGCGAGTCATGAGCTGCTGTAGATTCTCAGCTGAGTGGGCAGTTACTGCAGCGTCGTCTGCAAAGAGGAAGTCATGCAGGCACTTCAGCTGGACTTTGGTCTTGGCTCTTAGTCTGGTGAGATTGACGAGCTTTCCGTCTGACCTGGTTCGGAGGTAGATGCCTTCAGCTGCCGAACCAAATGCGTGTTTCAGCATCACAGCAAAGAAGATTCCAAACAGGGTTGGAGCCAGGACACAACCCTGTTTTACTCCACTCCGTATATTGAAGGCAGCTGATGTTGAGCCGTCGAAGATGACGGTGCCTTTCATGTCTTCGTGGAAAGATCTGATGATGCTGAGAAGTGTGGGTTCACATCCGATCTTGGGAAGTAACTTGAAGAGGCCGTCCCTACTGACCAGATCGAAGGCCTTTGTGAGGCCTATGAAGGCAATGAAGAGTGGCTGTCTCTGCTCCCTACATTTCTCCTGGAGTTGTTTGAGGGAGAATATCATGTCTGTGGTGGATCTGTTGGCACGGAAACCGCACTGTGATTCAGGGTAGACTTGCTCTGCAAGTGTCTGGAGCCTCTCCAGTACGATTCGTGTAAAGACTTTCCCAACAATGCTAAGGAGGGATATGCCGCGATAGTTATTGCAATCACTCCTATCACCTTTGTTTGCTTGTGGTACTTCGCCTTCACTCAACAGAGGGAGATCATTTCACGCAGCTCAGTGATCAGCGTCTCTTTGCAGCACTTCAGTACTTCAGCGGGAATACCGTCTTTCCTGGTGCCTTGCCAGAGGCAAGAGAATCCAGGGCTTTGCTGAGTTCATCTATGCTTGGTTCTCTGTCGAGATCTTCCAGCTCTGGTAGGCACTCTATGGCATTCAGGGCATCTTCTGTAACTACATTTTCCCTTGCGTATAGCTCAGTGTAGTGTTGTACCCAGCACTCCATCTGTTGTTAGAACTGCTGCTTCCCGTGTTTTGTCGACGCTGTAAAGCGAAGCTGGAGTGACCTCTCCAAAGAGCGCAAAGCCTGGGTATTTCGCTATGGAGGGCAAGCTGTTACCCATGCAGTAGACCCCCCCTCTCCACGTCACTGGAATGATCCACTGGAAAGGCAAACTTACTTACGTGCATTAATAATTGACTTCCTGACAATCTATTGGAATTTGGCATCGATTTTATACTTAGTAAGGTATTAGTATTCAAGTTCTACCTTGAAAGTAAGCCGATGTCTGCACAAACTCATTAATAAACAACTGCGTGAAATTGCCTAACATTTTCAGTACTGTAGTCCGAAGTACAAAGACCAAGGAGCTCCTTGACAAAGACTCATTAATGATGTGATAGCAAGGGAAGCAACTTGCACCAAAAGTTTTGCCATGTTTTACCTCCCTTGTGTATCTGTTCCCAAAGACCAACCAACTTCTATCCTACATAATTATATTTTGTTTCACTGTGTTCTCTGACGTGTTTTTTTTCCTTTCTGTATTTTCATTTTAAGAATGTGTTTCATGTCATAAATTTAATATTTAAACATTATGTTTCAGAGGTTCATTTTTTTCTTTAAACCTTCCTGGATTTCTCAGTCACTGAACTAAACTTTACTGTATTGTTTTTATATGTGTGTGGAATGCATGCATTATATGCATTGTAATTCTGATGCCAGAACTGAAAGTGTCATACTTTTCTAATCATTATTTGATTGCGATTACCAATCACCTTTGTGGTCAGTATATCATTAAATCTCAGTAACACTAGAAGTCAAAGTGTACACATAGTAATCGTTATGTGGTAAAGATAGGTTTTTATATTTGTAGGGGTCACTTTGAATCTCCGCCCTATGGCTTGTGTGATAGGTGGTTAGTACATGTACTGCATGTCATATCCTTATGTGACCAGTGGTCAAAAGTGTCAGGAAAATATAGATTTCCTCGGAGCTTTCTGAAATTTTCAAACCATTGTAGCCATTTGTCACATGACCATCAAAAGAATCTGATATCGAGCGGTTCCATGGGCTGTCCAGTCTGATAGCTTCTAAGTATGCTAAACAGTAATGTTGTTGTCATTTTAATTTCAGTACCTGTGTAATACAGTATATCACTTTCTGTTTATGTATGTGTAACTCTAAATGTGCATACTCTTGCCCGGTCATATGTGATTGTTTCAAAAAGAGGACAGCCTTTTCTTTTGTCACTTTATACAGCCATAACCTATATTCGGCAAAAAAGTCTGATACCGGCATTGTGAATGTCAGCAGTGTTTTGAAATACATGTATCTGACAATCTGGTGAATCAGATTGTGCCATGTGATCATGATTTGGATACCAGTTACCACTTTGGTAAACGAGGTGTCGGGTCCTAAAATTTTGCTGCGGTCCTGATAATGAATGAAAAATGGTTTCGGAAAAATGGAATATAGAGACTTGCCAGCTAATTCACTTGACACACCAGGAGTTACTCTCTTTCTCTCTCTCTCTCTTTCTCACTCTCTCACTCTCAAATTATTTTCAGAAGTTTACTGAAGGGACTCAAATTCAGCGTGATACAGGTAGTTAATGAGTCAATTTATATGCCAGTTGTTGTTTTTTTTTAAGGATAATTGCGTGTTTGAAAGAAGTTTTGTCTGAATCAGGAAATGTAAACCATTACTTGTCAGTTTGTTCTTTGGCCATTGCTGTTTTTGGTAGTGGTGTATGTAAAATTATACTTCATTGGCTGTTCTTGAGATTAATCACTCAGATAATGCATGGAGTGTCTCAACTTGAAAATATTTCTAGTGCAGACACTTTTCAAGATATGAATTCATTGAATACCCTTTCAGATTATTATCATGTTTGTACAGCAATGCACACTGCCTTCAGAAAACTGTGAAAGTACGATTTTTGCGTGTCTGAGTGCTTTATTTGGTTTAAAGTTCATGCTTTGATATATTGTTGTCTATGTTGTGTTTTGTATTGTTGTTTTAATGTTTCATGTTTTAATTTTCTCAGAATTCCAATACAAAATGCAGGCAATAATTTCTAACATGAGAAAAGTTTACATGTACTGTATGTATGATTATTGAAAATTTTTCCTTGTTTGAATTAGCTTAACGCACCAGGACAAAAGTTTAAGTGAAAGGGAAAAAATGACTAACTTATCATCACTGACAATCTGAATCTTTCCTATAATTCCTGTCTTTGCAATTGTGGCGCAAGACTTTATCATTGTTTAGAGCTCAGTTTTACATTCTCCAATAAATTAAACTGTTTGGACACTAAGGGAACCCATTAGGTCTCGCTGTATTTAAGGACTTTATCATTGCTTGGAGCTCAGTTTTAAATTTTCCAATAAGTTGAACTGTTTGGACACAAGGGGAACACATTCGGTCTCACTCTTCGTAATAAGAATGACTTTGAGCCTTGGCGAGGTTCATGTGGGGCAATAGCATTGTGCATACCAATATCAGTCTCTGTGATTCTGTCTTTTTCCAGTCATTACTAATGAATTTTATTTGGTAACAATCATGTTGTAGTCAATGAGGGGTTACGAACATATAATATACAGCGGCCCTGTTATAAAACAGCACAAAATGCAAAGGATTAAATAATTTACAAAAGAAAATAACGTATTAACACGACTCTGGTGCACTTGTTTGTTAAAGTTCTGCTTGATTTGCAACAGATTAGTCCTATTGCTAGTACAAGACAGTATCACAAACTACAAACATGGGCAAAACTCCATAACGTGAAAAGTCCTGTTCACCAGCAGTTGAACAGAGGGTTAAAGGTTTGCATTTTCAGCCGCTTGAGAGTTGATTATCTGATAGTGTTTTATTTGCTTCTTGTCTTGTTTCTGGTTATTAATTTTTTAAGCCTTGCAATTGTTTAAATTTTTAAATTTATTTTTTTTTGGCCATGTTTTGACACAAATTCTTTGAAATATATGATCTAGCAATATAATCTGCGTAATCTTGACTTAGTACCTTGCAGTTCTGGCATATATGCGTGCAGCTAGTCAGTGAGAACTGGGGTCATCTGGTGATGAAATCCATGTATTTTCAAGTCACAATCACATAATATATTTGCCGATTGCCATACTGTTTCTATGAATACAACAGGATAAAAATAACTAATGGTATAAACTAATGTAATTATAATTATGTAAAAACAACCCCATATATAAGAACCCCCCAAATGTGAAAGTCACTTATAGAGGTAACGCGACTACAGTGTTAATTAGTTTACCAGAGTATTTACTTTAAATGCATGACTTGATCCATAAAAGTGTAGACCAAATTACGAACTGAAATTAATAAGATATACTGTACAAGCGTGTACCAGCCAGCACCTGGTGGAAAGATAATTTTTTAAAAAGGGGGGGGGGGGGGGGGGGGGATTCAAATGAACATGACTGTTTTTGTTGTTGTTGTTGTTGTTTTCTGTTTGTTTGTTTCCAAAACGATGTTCAAAAAGTATTTCCAATATCATTGGTGTAAAAGATGGATGAATTTAGCCACATAATTCGCGTTTCATTTGAGAAATTCAGGGTGTCTTGTCAGTCGCAGCGGCCCACAGAATAGAGATACCAGAAGCGACACAAGACAGGACTACATCATCTATTTTGTCCGCCCTGCGCCATTTTGGATGAAATCGATTTTTCGTAACTAAGCCCGCGCGCAACAACATTTAATGTAACTTATTGCAAACGCTGAAACGTTTTCCCTTGAGTATATTTTGAAATTCGTTTCCGTAAAAGAATTTGAACATTATTTATGCCTTCTTTGGTTATTCTTTTTCACATTAGAACAGTAGGACGGGCGTATCAAAAGAACAGTTACACTAATCACACCACTATACCGAAAGTAAAAATGTTGGTGTCAGTTGGATGTGACTACTTCCATTCTTCGACTTAATCCAAATGTGGGTCTAGATCTACAATACACTCCGAGATTGTGCAAAAAAGAGAAATAACATTCAATACGATCGTCAGTGAATCACCGAAGGAGTGAAGTGAAGTTGCATCTCACCCAAAATGGCGGTGCGCATACTTCTGCTAGTCACGAAAATTGGGCTTCTTTCGCTTCTGGTAGCTCCCTATCCTGTGCTGTGGCATTTTGATGAAAAGCGCCTGACCCAGATACGGAGCAGAGTCCAGCCTGAATTAACCAATTCCTTGCGATGTTTTTGAGGCATTCACACATATCAGCGGCCTTACGGGGGCCAATTTCTCCTCTCGGATCTAGCCTTAACAGTGCTGTAAAAGTACTTTAGATCTACCTATAAACCCAACAAAACAAACATGGCGGCCTTTTATTTTTTGAACCAATCCATTAACACTGAGCACTTTCCTGGTAGTAAATGACGCACTTTAATCGTGATACATTGTACTGTCATTCTGCCAAAGATACCAGATGCGACTTCTAGTATCTTTAGTAATCGTATTTAGTATCTTTGATTCTGCTAATCCAATACATGTAGTTAATATTTGTTCTCGTCAGTGCTTGTTCTGAGCATAGCAAGGAAAAACATCCAGAATTGATTTTTCTTTTTCATACATGTATTACAATTTGATTTTTGTCACTGTTTTACGATGAATTATCATTTCTGACCTTTATTCTCAGTATGAGATGAGTTAAGTGTCATGTTCCTGAGTGTTTTTGTAGATGTTTCTGATTCATGTTTGACTGATATATATTTTTTTTTCTTTTCTGTGGTGATTGTCACAGACTGTGTTTGAAATATCATATATAATATATGAGTGCATCCAATAAATTTCACTTTATGAATGACACTATTTCAAATGGTGTGCGTATTTTTATTTCATGTTTGTGAATATCAAATGACTGTATTTCGTCGTCCACATTACAATTCGGCGTAACCAGGACCGTCTTAACACATGGGCAGGGGCCCCAGTGGTTTATAGGGGGCCCGATGCCTGAAAATTTACATTGATTTTGAAACGGGGAAGAAAATCCGGCGCATTGCAAAAGAATCTGCCCGAGGGCCCATAATGATTTTAAGATGGCCGTGGGCATGTCAAACGATTTCTGATTTTGCAGTAGAGGATTTCAAAGTTCTGGTCACTTTTGGTATTTTTGGAGGTGGCAAAAACTGTTCTGCTTATATAATCTTCAAAACTATTAAAGATATCGATACGTCTGCTTGAAGAATGTAGCTCTCACCACGAGCATTGACAAGGTATTCATAATGCAAAACCAATAAAATCACTGATACGCCAGTATATGAAGTGATCGACAATTTGCTTGTTAAGCCTTACAACCTTAACCATGGGCAACCTCCTTGAGCCTTACTTTACCCTCAGCATATGAGTGAAAGGAAGGGAAAATGTAACATTCAACATTGTCATGCAAATTACATGTACACCAGGACTTTGTGTAAAATTATATTAGCGTATTTAATTCTATGTTAAACTTAACGTTAAACCCGGGCTGTGCAGACATGTTGGAAATTGGGATTTTTCTCATATTTTCGTGTCCCTGATCCTATTGGGGGGTAGGATCGAGTACCTAGTCTTCTCGGATGAGGACGAAAAATTCGGAGGGCCCGTGTGCACGTTGCGCACGTTAAAGAAACCTTGGCAGTTGGAAATCGTAAAGAGTAGGCCGTACAGGCCGGTGCCCTGGCAAAATTGAAACTAAAAATTAATAGATTAAAATTCAGCCGTATCACCTCCCCCCTCCATATCTCCAACAACAACAAAAATGTATATATTTCATTATTAATTATTAAAAATAGGGAGAACCCCTAAAGGCAGACTACACGGAGGAATGCACCTCCTGCAACACTGTTGATTCCACGCGTATCGACCATGTCGTTCCCATGGATCAAATCAACACTGCCGAGAGGGGGAAAGTGCACCATGGGCTATGTCACGAGCAGAGTTAGGGTCTTGGGGATGTTACGACTGCACGAGAGGCAGCTAACTCACACTCGGACACAACCACACAAGAAAAGTATTAAATAACTAGAGCGTATATATGTCAGGCCGGTCAGGCCATAGTTTACATAAATATTAATAACAAAACAAAAGACAATATGGGTATATATCCAAACCAAAAAAAAAACTCTAATTAATAACTTAACCAATGATATTCATGTAACTATGGAGGTACTGCAATCAATAGCAAATAGGTATATTATACGAAACTAGATATCAATTTAAAGTGACAGTTGAGTCGCCACTGGCCAGTCGCCAGGCAAACTCTCCATAAATCTTATGGGCTTAAATGTTAGGAGAGCCCAGTACGTTCAAAGCCTACAGAAGCACTCTTCGGCTTGTAGGTAATTTAAGCAGTTGCCAAAAGACTATATTTTATGCACAATCACTATTCAATTCATCAACAATGTGCTATATTATTCCAATCATACTATGGCAATAGATCTATGATACAGGACACTCGTGGTCGAGTGCCAGCTGGGGTTTCCTTAGTCTTCCTATGAGGCTGTAGTTCTCTCTCTACCTCCGATCTCTATTATGCTTGAATAAATAAGATATATTACCATTGCTCACGCCTACTGGTAGGCGCGAACATCAATATAGCGCAGCGTGGGCTTTCAAAGGTCAGCCCACTCAGACCTTTCTTTCTAGAGCTCAGTCAGTCCGTTAGCAAGGACTTCTTGTCTTCAAAGCACACAGTTCAGGTACTGGTCAACCGGAGATACTTCACGACACGATGCTTCTGCTCGTCTGTATTCACCAAATCTGAACGTTACACGATGTCTTATACTATCTAACTACCCAGCGTGCTAGTCCGCTGGCCCAATTAGTTCAGCTATCTCATAGGTCGAAACCTCCCACCATTTTAATTGTAGTAATACGTCTGCACTATTCTACCAGCCAGTTAACGTGCAAAAACTTGTCTAGTCATACTTAACAATGTCAACTGTCCCCACCTTGTTTCACCCCTACTCCATTACTTATTAATCACGAACATTAAAACCGACAAGCGTGAATCTAACCGTTTAACTTTACATTTATTTACTCACCAACTATAATTTGGCGAGGACCGTTCAAGGCCACCAGCCAATTTCTCATGGCCCTGGTAAAACAACAACAACTCACTCTCTGCGTGAGTTTTAACAACATCTGAATCATGACACATCCCCCACCCCAGTTAAAATTTGCAATTTTAACGATATAAATTATTATCGTAAGGGGAAGGCATGAGTCGAGAAATTGCTCGAAAGGTTAACTTAACTAAGAATACTAGGTAATAACTAAGACTAGTACTAAAGTTAAAAAAAACCTACAGGACGGGTATCCCTGATGGACAAAACTTCATGAAAATCTTAAGGTTCCGTCCAAAAGTATATATCTCTCTGAGGATTAAATCTTACCTCTAAATACGTAGACATTAACAATCATAACTCTAAAATTTTAGAGTACAACACTGATCCTGTGCGAATGTCATCAGGAATGCATACATACAATGAATAATACTCAAGAAAAGATAACTATAGTAGCATCGATGGCATTCGTGGATCTGGACTCCTGGTCTGCCATGACTTCTCGTCCTCGACCCTGGGCAACAACGTCTGGTGTGGCCAAAATACGGGTCGACGTCAGTAAAATAGCTGTTGGAACAAAGGAAAGCACAGGGGTAGGTGAAAAGTGTTCACAATGGGTGAACAATATGTGATACCATCCCTCGGTCTCTGAATGAGGTGCTAATCAGTATCCAACGCCAATACATATGACAGACTAAAATACAACAAGATTAAGGTAACCGTGATAATAGGTCGGCATGGACATTATCTCCACCAGGAATGGCCTTTATAATGAAGCGGTATTCCTGAAGGGCCAGACTCCATCTGGTCAAACGAGCGTTCTTGGCTCGGTTCGATTTTAAAAATAACAACGGTTTATGGTCTGTCTCGATGACGAATTCTGTCATAAGTAGGTAGCGGGAAAACGCGTCTACGGCGTATACAATCGCCAGGCATTCTCGCTCTATAATAGCGTATCTCTGCTCTCTCGGAAGTAATTTCCGGCTAGCGTACATACAAGGGCGCAATAAGCCATCTCTTTCCTGAAGCAAAACAGCTCCAATTCCTTGGTCCGACGCGTCAGTTCGGACGGTGAAGGTGCGCCTAATATTCGGTAGGATAAGCAGCGGCGAACTGGAGAACAGTTGCTGCACTGTCGCGAGCGCGGTGGCGCACTGCGTATTCCAGGTAATTTTGTTGGGTCTGTCTTTTCTTGTAAGATCGGATAACGGGGCCGTAAGGGCCGAAAAATTAGGAACGAATTTCCGATAATAGCTTAAGAAGCCTAACAGGCTACGAACCTGCTTCTTAGTATGAGGAGCCTGGAGTTTTAAAATCTTACTTATCTTACTGTCGTCCGGTGTTTGGACGCCTTTGGCGATAGTATGTCCCAGAAAGTTAATCTGCGTATAACCCAGGAAGACTTTGCTAGGCTTAGCTGTAAGCCCGGCATCTCGAAGTTTACTAAGCACTTGACGAAGTGCTTCTAAGTGGCCTTTCCAATCCGTATGGAAAGCGCAAATGTCGTCAAAGTAGCTTAGGACGCATGGTGTCTGCTGCAATAGGATGTTCATCATCCTCGCAAATGTCGCTGGTGCCGTTACGAGACCGAATGGCATGAATCTCCATTGCATGAGACCCATAGGGGTCTGAAACGCTGTGTACTGTTTACTGGCCTCTTCCATTGGGATTTGCCAGTAGCCTTTAGCCAAATCTATTTTCGAAAACACGGACGACTCGGCCAATCGCGCAAATAGATCTTCCTGATTCGGGATAGGTTCAGCATCGTAAATGGTTAGAGCGTTAAGCTTCCTGTAATCGATACAAAATCTAACGGAACCGTCTGTTTTCTTTACTAGTACAATCGGCGAGCAGTAAGGGCTCGTCGAGCGCTCAATGACTCCTAAGCTGAGCATCTTTTCCACCTCGGACTGTATGGTGTCGTGCGCTTGCAGCGGACGCGGGTAGGGTTTGACAAACACGGGTACGTCCGAGTGCAACCGGATGACGTGTTGAACTAAGGATGTTTTACCCGGCAAATCAGTGAATACTGGCGAAAACTCCCGAACAAGATTCATGATGTCCTGTGTCTCACTTTGATCCAGCTCTGGATTGATATTAACGGAAGTCGCGTCCTCTGTGGCTTGCAAGGATAGGAGCGATCTAGTCATAGATAATGGCTCCCGGTCGTTGTCATCGATAGTGACCATCGCTGCGTTTGCTTGGGCCACAACATGGCATGAATGATCGTGAGGAGTTTGATCATCGGTAAGATACTTTTTCAACATATTAATATGGTACACCTTATCGTTACCACGTATGGTAATGAGATAATTAACTCTCGAGAGTCGCTTTTTAACTAGAAAGGGGCCTTTCCAAGTGAGGAGTAGCTTGTTATTCGTTTCTGGTAGCAGCACCAATGCCCGATCTCCGACTGACAGGGTTCTTAACCGACTACCCCGATCGCGATATCCTATAAATGACCTGGTCCGTACGCATGCAAATTGTCGAGCCAGGTCGCATGCATTAACTATTCTATGTCGGAGATCGACTATGTACTGATACGCGGATCGCGTATCAGGAACGTCGGTATCAGAACCGGCGTATAAATCGCGTAAAATGGCCATCGGGCCACGTGGTTTTCGACCGTATAACAGTTCAAACGGGGAAAAACCCGTTGTCGCATTTGGGAGTTCCCTATATGCGAACAAGATGGCCGGAAGTCGACGGTCCCAGTCACCAGGTCTATCGGCGGAAACGCGTGCCAGCATAGTTTTCATGGTGGCATTCCAGCGCTCGCAACAGCCATTGGACTGTGGATGGTATGGCGACGTAAGTTTCTGCCTAATGCCCGTGAGTTCCAATACTTTCCTGAAAAGGTCAGAGGTGAATTGCGGACCTCTATCAGATAATAATTCGGACGGGAATCCGACACGTGTGAATATGGTCACCAATGCCTCGGCGACGTGATCGGCCGATATTTCCTTTAAAGGGACAGCCTCAGGCCAACGGGTGGCATAATCGATTACTGATAGAATAAACCGATGGCCTCTATCCGATTTCGGTAATGGCCCGACGATGTCGACGGCAACTCGCTGAAATGGAGTGGAAACCGGCGGCATCTCTTGTATAGGTGCCCGCGAAGTTTTTCCTTTGGGGGTTCTTTTCTGGCATGTATCGCAACGCGACACATAGCTATTTATGTCCCCGTAAACCCCGGGCCAAAAAAACTGAGACAGGACTCTCGATTTTGTTCTCGCTTTGCCTTGGTGGCCCGCCAATGGCGTGTCGTGCGCGAGGCGGGTGATGTCTCGGCGAAATGATCTCGGTATGACCAATTGCAAAATAGTTTCGCGCTTTCCCCGAAAAACGCGATATAGGAGGTCGTCTTTAAGGCAGAACCTGGATGTATCCGGGTTGTCCGGATCAATCTTGGCAAAGAGGGGCTTTAGTGATGGATCTGTGCGCTGTTCGTTACGAAAAATCTCGGGGGTTACATCCAAATCGACGACAGGCGATCGTAATGTGTCGTCACTCTGGCGATGCGATTGTTGTCTTGTCGTGACACACGCAATGTCGTTATCATCCCAAATCCCGAGTTCGCAATCGGAGACGTCCTTTAAGTGGGGAATATTCCCAATGATTAGGTCGGCGACCGGATTTGGTAGCACGCAGGCCGTGACAACACCAGTTATAAACGGTGTGTCAACATATATTTCCGCCAAACGAAAATGTTCAACTGAACCACCAAAAGTAATGCATGTCGCATCGCGATCCAGGAGTTGTGCAGGACGGACCAGCGATTCACGTACACCGACGGTCGTACAGCCTGAATCTCGCAATACGGATGCTCGTATGGCGTTTACTCGTCCCTCATACAATGTCAGCGCGCCTCGCTCGTGGAGGGCGGACATAACTGGAATAACTTTATCTACGGTTTCGGCATTCCTAGTTCTGTAACCGCGGTTTTCGGTGAATGCTACAGAGCATGCATTTGCCGCATCTAATCTAACTCTGCATTGTCGCGCAATGTGGCCTCCGGCGCCACATCTATAACAGTAGACTGGATTATCATCTCTTCGAGGTGTACCTCGATAAGAAGGAAATGTGGGCGCTTGATAGTAGTTGTTACGCGGTCCTCCGGTAGGGAAAGGACGTGTATATCGGGGTTCCCAGTCCCGAGAAAATTTATGGGGATTCGGTTGCCTCCTGCTAACCGGCGGCTCGGACCGTGGACGAACCTGCGGCGACTGTCGAAAGGGCTGTCTTGATTGTCTCGACGGTACCGGTGTCTTAGTAGCAGCGCCGGCGTAACACGGTTCGCTTACTTTAGCTTTAGCTAACGATCGATTAGGGTGAGCCGCAGCATACCGTTCCGCTATCGATGTTATCTCGACGGTAGTTTTGGGGGCTTGTTCCTTAAAATGCGCCACCAGGTCCGTGTGGCAGGACATATATATTTGGTCTTTAATTATCAAATCATATAGTTTCTTGTAGTTTCCCTCTTCCACACCGGCCAACTCAGTCCAACGGCTGAGTAGGTGGCGGAGGCGGTCCACGTAAGTAGAGAAATTCTCAGATGCCTCCGGCTTGCAATCGCGGAAACGCTTATGAAATCCATCTTCCGTATGTTGGAAACGCTTTAATAGCGCGGTCTTTAGAATGTCATAGTCCCCAGCGTCATCAATAGTGAGGCTATGGAAAACTTCCAACGCTCTCCCTGTCAAAAGATTGGCGAGGCATGACGTGTACTCACTACGCTGCCATCCCGCGCAAACGGCATGGAGTTCGAAGCGGTGTAGGTAGGAATCAATACGATCAACCTTATCATTAAAGGCTGGCAATTTAGGCTTCGTTTTATTATTGGAAGTAACTTCCGGAGCCCCGGTAGGTTGGGCTTGCTTCGCTTCTAACTGTTTCAAAGCGAGCTCGTAATCTCTTTGAGCCTGTTTTTCCGCGCGTTCCGCGGCTCTATCGTCTCGTTCCGCAGCTTTTTCTTGGCGTAATATCTCCGCGGCCTTTTCTTGGCGTAATATCTCCGCGGCCTTTTCTTGGCGTAATATCTCCGCGGCCTTTTCTTGGCGTAATATCTCCGCGGCCTTTTCTTCTCGTAATCTCTCCGCGGCCTTTTCTTCTCGTAATCTCTCCGCGGCCTTTTCTTCTCGTAATCTCTCCGCGGCCTTTTCTTCTCGTTCTTCTTTCAGTTTCTGGTCTACCCAAGAAGCACGCTGAGCTTCCGGTATGCCAAATGATTGGGCTAGTTCCAAATATTTCTGTAGTTCGGCCATGATATCGGTCGATAATGCGATATAATAATGTCCTAATCGAGGACAACTTCTGAAAAATCTCTAACTTTATTCTCCCTTGAAGCAATTTATCAATTGCACTCTGCGGGTGTTCGTTCCTGCAGTATGAACGAAATTAACGAAATCAACAACAAACTGTACGTCTTAGTCAACCAAGTAGTGGTTGAGCTATCTCAGTGATCACTTAACTCCACGTATTTCTCCTAATCCTCAAGCAGTCAGTCTACTGCTTCCGTGATTGGTCGTTAACTAACGATACCAATGTAATATTCCCAGTGTATTTTCCGTACACTCCTAGCAGCGTTCCCTCTGCTATAAATCGGAATAAATCAATATTCACGATATTAACTTCCTTGGCTATACAAGCCTAACAACTCTAATATCCAGATTATCTCTCAACGTGCCCTAGACACGTGATTTATCCCAGGCAATAATATAGCAAGTATGAATACAAAATATAATAATGCAACACTATAATGGAAAAGAATTACATGGAGAGTAAGACGAGACTAACAGAAAGAACAAACGACAACAGACCTGACTAACCTGAAACTATCTACAAAAAGGTAAGAAAAAGAACAGGAGAGACGTCTTCCTAAAATACGAGGAAGATAGAACGCTAACAATCTATACGAATAACAGGTCCCTACAGAACTATTCAAGGCAAAGCAAATCTCCTATCCGTTTTAAACGCCATCTAGATCTGCTAGTCTGGCAAAAAGAGGTATGCTGAGTCTCGATCCCTTCCAACCTCCCGCCTATCTAATCTAACACAAAAGAAAAAATAATGCCTGTCAAAAGTAGGGGAGCTGGAACGACGAACCCCTCAAACGAAGACAAATACAGATGGTTCACTTAACTGGGCAAAATGGACTGGCTCTTTCCTTTGGTCCACAGCGCTGGTCTTGTCTTTTCCTGATGCTAGCTGTCAGTCCCTCGTAGTGGTCCCAGGATCAATGACGAGAGGACATGCCAGACATGTGGGGGAGAAACAAAAAAAAAATTAGCAGTATACAAAACTATAAACTACAAAAATGACATAAATAACAGTGGAGTCTAGAGTGGTAGACCTGCAGCTGTTTACGGGGTCCTCATCAGATGATAGTAGTGTCCTCTAGATGTCAGAGGATGACGGGTCCTCTTCAGATGTCAGTGGGGTCCCCTCCAGATGTCACGAGCAGAGTTAGGGTCTTGGGGATGTTACGACTGCACGAGAGGCAGCTAACTCACACTCGGACACAACCACACAAGAAAAGTATTAAATAACTAGAGCGTATATATGTCAGGCCGGTCAGGCCATAGTTTACATAAATATTAATAACAAAACAAAAGACAATAGGGGTATATATCCAAACCAAAAAAAAAACTCTAATAACTTAACCAATGATATTCATGTAACTATGGAGGTACTGCAATCAATAGCAAATAGGTATATTATACGAAACTAGATATCAATTTAAAGTGACAGTTGAGTCGCCACTGGCCAGTCGCCAGGCAAACTCTCCATAAATCATATGGGCTTAAATGTTAGGAGAGCCCAGTACGTTCAAAGCCTACAGAAGCACTCTTCGGCTTGTAGGTAATTTAAGCAGTTGCCAAAAGACTATATTTTATGCACAATCACTATTCAATTCATCAACAATGTGCTATATTATTCCAATCATACTATGGCAATAGATCTATGATACAGGACACTCGTGGTCGAGTGCCAGCTGGGGTTTCCTTAGTCTTCCTATGAGGCTGTAGTTCTCTCTCTACCTCCGATCTCTATCATGCTTGAATAAATAAGATATATTACCATTGCTCACGCCTACTGGTAGGCGCGAACATCAATATAGCGCAGCGTGGGCTTTCAAAGGTCAGCCCACTCAGACCTTTCTTTCTAGAGCTCAGTCAGTCCGTTAGCAAGGACTTCTTGTCTTCAAAGCACACAGTTCAGGTACTGGTCAACCGGAGATACTTCACGACACGATGCTTCTGCTCGTCTGTATTCACCAAATCTGAACGTTACACGATGTCTTATACTATCTTACTACCCAGCGTGCTAGTCCGCTGACCCAATTAGTTCAGCTATCTCATAGGTCGAAACCTCCCACCATTTTAATTGTAGTAATACGTCTGCACTATTCTACCAGCCAGTTAACGTGCAAAAACTTGTCTAGTCATACTTAACAATGTCAACTGTCCCCACCTTGTTTCACCCCTACTCCATTACTTATTAATCACGAACATTAAAACCGACAAGCGTGAATCTAACCGTTTAACTTTACATTTATTTACTCACCAACTATAATTTGGCGAGGACCGTTCAAGGCCACCAGCCAATTTCTCATGGCCCTGGTAAAACAACAACAACTCACTCTCTGCGTGAGTTTTAACAACATCTGAATCATGACAGGCTAGGCACTTTCTCCATACCCACAGCCCAGGCATGCAGCACAAAAACTATTTAGCTGCTGACCGTCTGCCAAGACGAAAAGAGCCAATTCTTATTAATTATTATTATAAACTTAACAGCTCTGAATACGAAACATAAATAAAGAAAGGCGTACCCAAAATAGACCATGAAGGGCGCAAAGTGGCCGTTATCAATATCATGCCGACGTGCTGTAAAACCTAACTCAAACTCAAACTCAGATTGAAACTGTCCGGAGTCTTGTTGGTCAAATGTTTGCAATATTATTCTGTCGTGTTATGGAAGTGGACTGTAAAGCAAAATACATGTATTACAGGAAACGAAAAAAAAAAAAAAAACCATTTCGTGGTACGCCCCTGCTGTAATTCTTGATTCAATTTCCAGTTCGTGATGACCAAAAAAAAACTTCTAGTCTTGCCAGAGCCATCTTAATGCATGGGAACACTGGGCAGTTGCCCGGGGACCCTAAAGTTTAGGGAGCCCCATGCATGCAAATTTACATTGGTTTCTGAAATGGGGAAGAAAATCCCTATTGCTTTGCCCGGGGGACCCTTAGCGATGTTGAGACGGCCCGGAATTGTGTTCACTTGTTACGTAGATAGACAGAGCACAGTCATTTCATTCTAGAAAATTATGTTAAAAAGTGAATTTGACCTAGACTGATGTACACTAACGATTGCTTTCCGTAACACTAACAAGGTAGTATTCCAGACAGACCAGAGAGATTGTTAGATAAGATATAATTAGGAAAAATTCCAGGCCTCAGGGATCTTTGATCAGGAGGGCAACTCTAAAAATCGTGTTATCCGTTTTCTTCAAATTGCCATTTCCAAAGAGGAAAGGAAAACATCACAGTGGATAAGACGAGACAGAAGACAGAGAGGAGGTGAAAGGACAGGCGAGATTTGAGAGGACTCGGAGGCGCGTCAACTTAGCTAGCATAGCACGGTGTTATAAACTGTGACACTCTTCAACACAACACAAGTGCTGATACGGCAAAGGTTTTGTGTCAGACAATCGATTTATAGTCCTTTAATATGCACTCCACAGACTAGAGAGAGCAAACAGCCCTTTAGACTGCTTTTATGATAAGCACTGGTGCTTGGTAACCGCATGTCATTAATGCATTAAAACTTCCACTGTGGTGGTAGGCCCACGATCAAATGTTGGCAGAATCCATTACTAACCAGGCCACTTGAGTAATGCTTGAGTCTGAAATGTAGCGAAAAGAAAGAAGAAATGAAAAAATATTTGCAGAGACCTACGTTAATTTTGTACACAAACGTCTGGGATAAATGTCTAGCGGCCATTCAAAATGAGACACTTGTCGCTGGGCTTGAACCAGAGAAATCGGGAGTTGAACTTGTTTGGGGGGTCGGATATCAATTTTTTTTTTTTATTGCGGAAATGGAAAGTTTATCCATTTCTGAACTAGAAAAAGTTAATGAAATTAGCAGATTTTAAGTATAAAATGATTAAAATCAGGATTTTCTGAGGTAGGTATCTAACTGTTTTGTGTTCAGCCCGATCTTTAATCGCGATTTTCTCGGGATTTCCGCCATTGTTCAGGGCTCACCCCCCACCTCTTTAAACTGCAATATCTCAGGCTAAAATTAAGCTAGCTCAAAATTTTTTTCACCACATGAAAGTGCATGAAATAAGCTTCTACATGATACTGATAACTCTATTATGATAAAAAGCGACAAGTGACTCAGTTTGACTAGCTGCGCGACATAATGAATAGGACAAAATTAAACAAAAGTTGTATTTCACAAATGACAAAATTAAACAACACGAAAGTTGTATTTCACAAATGACCAGATTAAACAACGAAAGTTGTATTCACAAATGACAAAATCAAACAGCAAAAGTTGTGTTTCACAAACCCCGACGATAGAAAGCTTTCGGTTTTACTAAGCCGTGAATTTTAAGAGAATGACAGTAAAGGAAACAGTATGAGCCAATAATCTTCATGAGGCTACAAAAGAGGCCCGGAGGCGGGGGTGGAAGGCTTGAAACAATTTTTGGCAAAATTTGCCCAAATAAGTGTGGATGGGATGTATAGCTGATGGTGGTTAAATTCTTGGAAATAACTGCCCAGCTCATCAATGATAACGACGCCATAATTATTGTGTTCACTAGAATTCGTCTTGAAATGAGACAATGTATCAGAGTACCAAAGAATTTAACTTTGGGTAAAGTTCTTTGCAATGTACTGGTTTTTCGGGAATTCCCGACAATTTTGGCCTGGAGTCACTTTCGTTCATGAGCGGTGCAGCACCGCGCAAATTCTGGACATGAATGGATTGAGGGTCATTTCCGTACTCAGTCTTGTGGCGAAACATAGATCTACACCATCATACAAATGCATGGCCTCTACTGTAACATTTGGCCACAACCATCATTAAGTCTCGCCCAGTGAAAAAGATAATATTCTGCTAGGTCCATCTTAAGTAGAAACACTTTATCGTACAATCATTTCATCGACACCAAACTATTAATTGGGACATCGTAACAATGGAAACAGGTCTAGATCTAGATAGATTAACAGCTGCAGACAGTGTAGTGAGTTCTTTGCTGGGTGCCTAATTTGGAGTTGTCTTCGTCAGGTAAAACTATAATGAGGCTGAGTTTGATAAATCGTTTTGGAGCACATGGAAGAAGGTGTTATACTATCATCTTCTTCCAGCCTGGATGACAAAACTTGGTTACTGCCGCTGTTTGAAGTGAATTAAGATATAGACAGTGCATTACCGGGTAGGTGGAGAGCTATCTATCTATCTATCTATCTATCTATCTATCTATCTATCTATCTATCTATCTTTCTATTGACATGTCGGCTTGACTGATCGATTACTTGGCTATCCTAATCTATCGACTGAACAGGCGCCAGTTTCCAACAATTCAGCTAAGTAGGCCCCGAGACACAGAATACCGAGACGAACCATTCCTTCTCATACTATATGTCCACAAATTGCGCGCGTATAAATACGGTGAGAACTACTCTTTTTCCTTCAATTATGGAGGGGTGTGGTGTGCATTGTTGCCTGCAAGACGACGGACGAAATATGACGAATTAATTCGTCTCGGTATCCTGTGTCTCCGGTAAGCAAATCCGTGTCTAATCAATTTTTTTCTAAATTTAGAAGCCAAAGTCATTTCTACGGCCCCCACTGGTCAAGAGACAAATCAAAGGAAATTACTGGACTTTCATTTCTTATTTTCATTGTTCTGTTTTGCTCAGCGTAATCTTTTAAATCTGGCCCCGCGGAAAATTGCATTTTGAAATTCAAAAAAATGCATTCTGAATGGCAAAAATTGCATGCAAAAAACAGTAAAAATTGCACAAAACAATTGCGTTAATAAAATGAATAAAAATCCATATTTTATTAAATAGCACCCATTCCTCTACGTGCTTCACAAAACAGTGAGCCACAATTAACCACTCCCTTCTGCACAAATTCCCTGACAGTAACAGCAAGGTGGTCAGTCTTGGATAAGTGGGATGTTAGCTGCAGCAAACATAGCTACCCACTCCTGAAAAAGTTCACTCCTCTCTGGAAGGAAAAACAAAAAGAATAGATTATCCTTAGAATTAGATACAGAAACTGAGAAAGTGAAAAAAGAAGATTATTATCCGTAACGTTTACTCTATCACATTCTTACACTGATTATAAAAAGCATTATTAAGTTATTATAATATTAAGCCCCACAGCCTTTGATTTTCATCTGATGATTCCAAGATCAGAATAAAGAAATACAAGTACGTGGTATGCATGTGCTGATACAGAAGCCTATACTTACAACACAGTTCAAATTAAAACTGTGGTGATATAAACTAGATATAGATCTACATTTACTTAGTCTAGTGACAAATGTACTGGAAGTCAATTATCTGGGTGGATATAATCTGAAATATGGCTTGTCTGTTGTCACACAGAATTCACCTGAACTAGAATATTATGGGTGATGTGAAGTCACCCAAGCTCAAGCTGAAGAAAATGAATGTTTGTTTTTTTTTTCCATACAAAATCAATGGAGTGAGGTAAAGAGACTAGATCTATGTCTGTTGTTTACTAATAATACTATTGTAGTCAAGTACAGCAGTAGTTCTCATGATAATAGGCCTTTAAAAATCTAAACCAGATTATAAATTTTAGAATAGAAATTACTTTAGTAATGCATTCGGGGTGCATTATTTAGATCTAATGACCTAGGCCTACACTAGGTATCCCCCTGTCCACCCCAAATTAGCTTAGGAACTATAGCTATCCCATTTTCCCACTTTTTTCACCTTGTGAGGAAACTGTGCTTGCTGGAAACTGGCTCAGCACGCGCTGTCTCTTTTCGGGGTAAGCCTCACTGGAGTCTGCAGTTTTCTTTTCTTGTGTTTCTCTGTAGTCATGTGGTGATCCACCGATGACTCCCTTGACTGCGTGATCGAGCACAATATTGCATACCCGACAGAACAGTCTATCGCATGAAAAATATGTCTCGGTCGTAAATTGAGACTGCCGAGAGCTTGTGCTGGTTAGTTTTGGACGAGGCACTTGGTTTTCGAAGGAATTTATCCATCGGGTATGATGTAGTTAGGCTGTAGAGTAAATCTTGATTTCTTGCTGCCGAACGAATGGACGTGGACCACGAGACGAGCAGTGTAAACTTTGCATGTGCTTGAAGGCCCAGATTAGTGTACTACTTCCGTACTTGTGCGCCCATGGAGGGGCCTCAGCTTTCGACTTGCCTGCGTTCTTTTTGTATTTCGCGAAAACAAGAAATAATTTTCATTGTTTTCATCATCTTGGACCTTTTTTGTAAACAAAATGCACAAAATTGCGGAAATCGTAAAAATTGCGGCCGCACCGAACACAATTTTCCCCAGGGCCAGTTACTTTTTTATAAATTTGTTACGATTCCTCATAAATATTTTACATACCAGACCTCAGCTCTGCAGTCTATTGTTTTATTATTCAAAGCTGTTCTAAATGTCTGAGGTATCGATGGCGTAAATCCTCTCGGTACTTTCCGTTCATCTCGATCTGTTGAGTTCTGGAGAAACGGTTTCTTGTGCTTCTGCAACGTCTACGTATATGTCTTCACCCGGCAGGCTATGGTATCCCCGGGGATAGAGTATAAATGTATGCATGTATATTCAGCGCACTCGCAACGTATCGAATTTGAGCATCCTGATGAGTGGCAAAGTGGCAGAATACTCTCTTGTGTAGCATGATCGATGCCACGAGGTGTGTCATTTCTTGAGTCTTGAGGGTACAGAGATAATAATACTAATTGTACTGGTATCAATTGAAATGTTTATCAGTACCCTTTTTGTGGGTGATAAACCTATTGCTCTTGCAAAAGATATGTTAAGGACTACAATGGCCTTTCAAAGATGGACTGTCAATCATACACAGTTTTGAGAAAAACGACCTTGAAGTTTCAGTTTAAAACCATGCCAAATCTGCTTGGATACCAAGGTTTTACGTAGATCCAGGGATATAAATTGCAGTACAATTTTTTAGGTAGACTGTTAATCAGTCTTCAAGAACGTGCCGACAGAGAATATACCATATCGAGAATTAATTAATACCTCCGCTTATAAATAATTATTTGAATTAAGTGATATCAACATGGTTTCGTGTAATAATGCCCGTTATTATAATTGCAGCCCTTATGTTGTCTGAAATAGGTTAAACTATAAACTGATATTCAAGCATTACTATACATGCAATTTGTGTTGTCGCCCGACAAAATGAGGCACATTTCGGCACTATCAGTTTGGAGAAAATCTTTAAAAGGCATCATAGGGTCAGTTTTATCCGTTTTGCGTTTTCATTACTTTTGAGAAGTTTAACCTCTTTACTATTCCTTTCCCAAATGATAATTCTGTTTGAGAAGGGTAAATTCCCTAAAATTGACTTTGAATTGAGCCACCATCAATAATTTTGATGAAAAGCTGAAACTTTAAAAGCGTTTTCATCAAAACTGTGCTTCTGTCACTTCCTGTTTTCGACAGGCCATATCTTCTCAGTTCTCTGCTAATTAAATTACGGCAATATATTTTTTAACAAATGGGAGGGCTTTGAATAAGATATCTGGTGATACGAATATCTCTATACATGTACCACCAACATTTTACCTACACATTTTATTATATATATTATTATTTACTTTGGCCGTCTGTGAGCAAGGCTGTGTTTTGCTTTCACCTGTTATCTCTCTTCTGTGGGGCTTTGAACATCCAAAACTCCACACTGCCATGGATCAAGCGGGGACCGTATACCAAACTTCCTGTCCTGACGCTATCGTATCATTTTAAAAAGTGCGATGGGGCTACAACGAAACACAGTCACAATGTACGCGCCTGGCCTTTGGCGGATGTAGAGTAAATGGATATATAATTTATTTTGAAGCGTATCACATTTCAAATATGGATAAACAAACTATTTATTTTCTTCATTCTGCTGCTGCAATGCCCTCCCCCCCCCCCCGCCCCCACCTCCCCCCCAGCCCTTCAAAAGCCCTCAACAAAAGATCTATTCTTCCTTTTTCGCTACAATAATGTAATTGTCATTCCATGTGTCTATGGGTGTTAAATTTCCATTCACTGTGACTACCACCGCTGGCATTGTGAAGCACAGATCCGTGGCGAAACATTTGCGCTACCAGACACGTACCAGGCAGGCACGGCCACAAGTGTCTATGTTAACCCGTTCAGCGCTGGACATAAAATAATTCATGAACACTGCCATGCTACGGCAAAATACGGTATGCGCTAAAAACATTACTGTACAGGAGACGCAGACATGGTCTTGTGCCTCACTTTATTCAGTTTCTTCATTTCAATTTTTTAAATTTAATTTCCGTTTTGTAATGACCAAAAGAAACTATTAGTCGTTCGAAATAATAATCCAGATAAAAAGAGAGAGAGTCTATTTCGTTCTGGAAAAAGACTTTCAAGGTGCATGTGACCTAGATTCATGGTAACATCAGAGACCTTTCTCTGGTAACATGACAGAACAGTCTATTCCGCCACTGCACTGGCGGTAAATTTCTCACGTTCTGCTAATGCTTTCAAGAGGTGGAGAAGATTTTGGCATTGGAGTTAAAGTATATACGCCATGGGGCAATTGCCGTAGTTACATCCGAGAGTAATCTGGACTATTTAAAACCTAAGGGGTTACAATTTTGGCAGTTCAAGGGTTAAAGATTTGTAAACGTAACCTTTTTATGACTCTCTTTGCTGGGGTCAGAGGCGAGAGACATCAGATGCACAGGTAAACAGTGTCGCACACTTGCTGCTGTCAACACGGCGTGGAGAATTCTTTGTGCCTGTGTATTCCCCCCTCCGGAGACAAACTTGGGTGTTGTTTTCTGTTGAGTTCTGTCCAGCAGTTGGTCCTAAGTTCAGTTCTGAGGTTTGTGCAGGATACATTTGCACAGGTGAGTGGCTTTCGATGAGCATACAGGATTTGAACTTGTTGAACATCTTAGGAAGCTGGACAATAGGGGGTTGTGCTAATGTCCAAATCAAGGATGGCCAATTTTCAAATCTCTTTCATGTGCATCTGAAACAAAGGGCTAATCCTTTGTTGGTTGTGCATTGTTTTGCTTTGTTTTTCCGTGCATTTATGCTTTAAAATGCGTGTTTCCTGCAACAATCCTGGTGCACCGCTTCTTTCCAGTGCTTCATTTCTAATACTCTCGAATTACGATAAACAACGGGTGTATCACAGGCCTAATGTAATAATATACATGTACTAACAATGTTCGCTGTATTATTTTGTAGTAAGTACATGTATACCCAAATATCTTCTGTTGTGCATTTTTTCCTGTGACGAAAGGATTTGTGTACTGAATGCTTGTGCAATTATCTATTTGAAATAAAATTGTGTCAAGATCATTTTTGGCACAGCCCAACTCCAATGATTAATAAAATTGTTTTGGCACGCATTAATATGATACAGATGTGACTGCAGTCTACGAAGTGAATATTCAGTTAAGACATTATTCTATTGGCCTACTTTAAACTGCTTTGTTCAGTTTCTTATTTCCCACCCTTTGTGCCTACATCAAATGATTTACGTCCAGCTGGTTTTCTTTCAGATAACTTGAGTTCTCATATTGTCCTCTTTGAAAGTCGGTGATTAGTGAAATGGTTGTAAAGAAGCTTCGCAGAAATGTAAAATGCCAAATAATTGGTGTACAGAATATTTCTCACTGTAATGTTTATGAGGCACTACATGTATTAATATTTGTAGTTTGTGTTTTTCTGATGAACCGCCCAGTGCGGCTTGTGGCAGTGAGTCAGTTTTACTTTCGTCTTTGCGCTGGTTGCAAATTGGGTGTTGATGCGCTCACGTTACATGCACTGCTTAGAGCAGAGGGATCACCGTTAATAACACAGCGTGAGGTCTGTCTGTATGTCTCCGAAAGTTTGAATGAGCAACAAAATCAGCTTCGGTTTCGTGAAATTGTCTTTGGCTTTGTCCATCCAAACAAAGGGTTTGTCAAAATGCAAACGTATTTTGTTTTAGCATAGTGATAATCACGGGATCCGGAAGAAATGAAACGCAGTCTACTGCATGCAATACCAGCCATGAAAATGTCGAGGTGTGTATGAACGTTTTTACACGGTTTCATCAATTCGTGCATGCGGAGAGAAGAAAAAAGGAGGGGTGGGAGTATATTCTTTTCCGTGTGTGAATCCGAGTGCAGGATAGACAGGGCCTAATTAAAGAAGAGTCATAAACAGGATTTTAGATAAAGCCTAGAAATACATGTTTAACAGTGATAAATAACACCGACTGCTGTGACCCGGAGCCCTTGCAAGTGCGCAAACATGTTTTTACATTCTCCTTCGTTGCGTGTTAAGATGTGATCTAAAAATATTCGCGGCAATGATAAGAGGAACACAATAAGAGATCATAATAATATTTGGTTGCTCTCCTCCTAACAGTAAGTGTTCATTTAGTTTACAACATTACAAGGACTGTGGAGTTGTTTTATCAACTATATTGTCGGTGGCATTGTTGTACATAATGATGGTAATTCCATGAAAGTTGAGTCCGCTGATTCAGTATTAACTGCTGGAAGATTTGGTCAGTGGCTGCATTGCGTACACTAATATACACTGTAATCATAGTTCATATATTTTATGGCAAAAAGAAAAAAATGGCAGAAGCAAAAAAATGCATTAACCCTTTAATTACCAGTGGGACTCATAAGTATTGCCTCTAAGAAACACATGTATTGAAAATGAACTTGCAGAACGGGATTTATGAAAAGCTTATTATGTAGTATATTTGTTAATTATTTCTCAATCTAATCAAGCTCTAAAAATTGACCCAATGAAATCAACGTTCTTGGAAGCGTATTTTACAATGTGCTATGTTAAACCATATCTCAGTAAACAAAAGGTTAAGAATGAAATTACCAATGCACATTGCATTTGTGGTTGGTGGGGAGGGGGTAGGGGTGGGGGAGGGGCGTGGGACCAGGTAACTGCCGTTCCTGCAAAAGCAGAGCACACTGGAAAAGAGAGGCATACATGTCCTCTCCTTATTTCCACTTCTTTGCAGTTACATAAATGACCCACTCTAACTGACTTAATATTCAGCCGTCATAATTATTCTCCCGAGACACTGGCTTTCCTGTTGTTGAAAGTAATGGTATGCATTTGTATTTTACGGGGACAATACGTGTAACAGATTGTGATATGGTATGCATGTCTCTGTCATTATTTCACTGCTGTAGTACTAGTCAGACTGTGTTTAAGTTCATTTTAGGAGGTTTCACTGCCCTTAGCATTTACACCTCACTTTTCTTGCTTTTATTTTTTCTTGGTCTTGTTTCTGTGTGTTTTTCTGGTACGAAGGGATTCCTTTTTCAGAATTTTTCACGGGTGGTGGCCTTGGCCTGCTCTTCTCGACTTTCAACTGCCAATGTATCGTTAACTTGCACAACGTCACACTGTTCCTCCAGGTTTTTGTATCTATCCTAGAAGACTAGTTACTCGATCCTACCAACTATAAGATCAGGGACAGGATTTTTTTTCCCCCGGAAAAAAATCCAGTCTGTCTGCATCGATCGGGGATCGAACCCGGTACCTTCGGCATGAGAGGCGAGCACCTTGCCTCTAGACCACCCAGTACTAGTAACTATAACTTATGTTGATGTTTATAGCAGGGCTGACTGCAGCATCAGAGGTCCCGTTCAGGCCAAGAGCATACCTGCGACTACTTGCAGTCGTGTTGCAGCCGTGTCCTACAAAGTTTCATGTTCCCGTTGACTCCATAACGAGCAAGTGTGCACATTACCATTCACGAGACACCATTGCAACACAAGAAAATCTCATGACGCGTGCCTGGCCTAGGCCAAACAAGTGTAGAATGTGGGTCATGCGTGTTTGTGGGATATGAACACAGGAGTCTTTACAAATCGTGCTGGAGATCTCGAGATATTGAACAACAAACTGTATGGAAAATGGCTTTGTAACACGATATATAGACTACACAAAAAATTTAAAGGTCTTGTGAATCAGGCAAAGAGTACAAATAAATAACCTAGGCCATCTACCAGGGCTGGACTAACCATTAAGCAAAATGAACACGTCACAACAACAGCTCCTTCTTGAGGTTGGCTGATGACAGATCCGAGTGGAGAGCCATGATCGCCAATGTCTGTTCCAGACACGGCAACTGGTGATGATGATGATAATGAACACGTGCTTAGCGCATCAAGGGAAAGGGGACAATACAGTTAGAAACTTTTCATTGCCGGATTTACTATGGACCATATGGTGCAAAACTGCAAATGGTGCAGCTGCAGCATGGTCCACGAAAAGGGGCCCCCAGAATAAACGAAAAAATCAACGTACATGACCATTTGCGCTTAAGACTCCCTTTTTTAAATATATATTTAAATGTACCGATGTATTATATGTTTTATTTCTGTTTATATTTTGAATTACACATAATTATATAATATATGGGGGGCACCAAAATCTTTTGAGTATTTAAGACCTCTAAAGGTCTTACTCCAGCCCTGCCCTCTGCTCAGATCATGAAACTCAAGCTGTTCCTTTGTCGTGATGGGTTTGTGAGAGTTCACTTCATGTGCCTTTGTTGTGGCTGACATTTTCAGTTTGCTGTCAGTGACCTTTGCACTGTTCGTTTCCTGTTAGATCAACACGATCATGAAATTCGAGAGGTGCTGCTGTCGATTTTGATGAATGGTTTCTATTGGTCTGTGGCTTTCTGGCCTTGAATAGTCTACAGAACAGAAGGTCGCTAGCTTCGTACAAAGGGTCATCATTTTGGCGTATTAAGAGCTCTTGGAACTGGGTCTTTTGCTATACTGAAATAGTCAGGTTGGTTTGACTGGTGACAACAATTTTAATGGTCTTCTGAATTCTTAAAAAGTCAGCAATGTTTGAAATGTGCTTAGATTCACTTGGCCCATCAAATCACGTGCTATTTTTAAGCACATATATTGTTATGTCGATTGTGTTCCACTCTACCATAAAGGTATGAGGATTTTAATGGAACAGGTTTTTTAAAAATCTATATAGGTATATCTAAGATTCTACAGACCTTGACTGTCAAACGCAGGGCCCTGTAAAATGTTTTACCAACTGGACTCGGAGGCTTGTAAGGCCGGCACTGCTTAACAATTACGTGTACATAAATAATTATATCACTAAGTCTTGTCGATACTGGACATTCCAGCTTTCCATTAAAAAAAAAAAAATGCAATTTCGATATCCTTAAACAGAAAAGTGAGTTCTCGGGAGAAACGAGACTGCAGGAGATCTTCATAGGAGGAGAATTCCTTCAGCTTCTATGCATCTTATCTATGTCATTTGATCTATAGAAAAACACACACACACACACAACACTACGCACATATTGTCATAAATTATGCGTGCACACACACATAAGCCAGTCGAGACCGTCATGGCCTCATTAACATAACCTGCAACATGAAACTGGCATGGTCGTCAAACATGCTTAGCAGAACTCTGGCGCCTGGTCATGTGTGTCTCTCCTGCAAGACTGACGTCTCTGACTCGGTGTGAAGGTTAACCCTCAAGTAGCCAAACTGACATCTCTGACTCGGTGTGAAGGTTAACCCTCAAGTAGCCAAACTGAGATTACCTGGTCCAAAACTTCTGAAATGTGCAAAACTGGCTTAACTAGTCAAACAAATGCAAAGAAAAGAAAATATCAATATCTATCACGAAAGACATTGATAAATTGGGAGAACAACCAAAAAGGGACACACTTGACACGAAGTGGCTTTATTTCAAATATGGAACACTGGTCACTAAGAGGGTGAAGTACCTAAAAATTGTCCCCATTTTGAATGAGAGAACATGTGAGGGATGGGGGCAGAGAACCTAAGACTGACTTATACTGTAACTGTCAAAATGTTTTGACTTCTTTGAGGCTAAATGATAGCTTTATAGCCTACTTTATGAAACATATCCAGTTCTATATTTTTCATGGTAATAGACGGTCTGTTACTGCAGCTACTTTGCGCCTTTCATGTTTTAATAAAAAGATAGACGTTTGGTCGTTGGGCCGTGCTGTGCAGAGTAACAGCTATTTGGGGCATAGGCCCAATCTTCAAACTCGAAAGTTGACGATATCCAGTACTAAAGCAAGCCTAAAGTCGGACGATAATGAATTTTGGCTTTTCCATACCTTATATACCTCTCTCTCTCTCTCTCTCTCTCTCTCTCTCTCTCTCTCTCTCTCTCTCTCTCACACACACACACACACACACTCACGCAGACACTCACTCTCCCTCTCTTTCTCTCACACACAAACACTCACTTCTCTCTCTCTCTCTCACCCAGGGCCGTAACTAGCCAAGCGGGGGCCCCCCCGCAAACTTTCTTATCGGGGCCCCCCTTCCGCAGACTAAGCATAGGCCTACCCACCCAACACATGTACATGTACTCGCTTATACTGTAGCACCGGAGAGCTGAGGACGTGTGACCCAAACAGCCAAATATAGTGGCGTATGGTACACAGGGAACGTGGGGCGCGTCACGTGGATTTTTTATTCGGAATAATCTAGTGGATAAAACAATATTTACCACCACCACACCATCACCACCACCACTACCACTATCACCACCACCACCACCGCCGCCACTAACAACAACAACAACAACAACAACAACAACAACAACTATCCTCAAACAAAAAACAAGAAAATAAAAGTAAATTAAAATGAACACAACTGCAACTACATAACAAAAGAATCCAAGCATCAATAACCATGCAAGCAACTGAAACTAAAAATAAAAACCAGTAAAATGAACAGAAGCAAAATAAAAAATAAAATAATGCTTACCTTAAACCATCGGTGCTTTCCTTGCTTTCATGGCCGCGAAATCGTTGATTACTTGCTCGTAGTCTAGTTTTCTTGCTCTCTCTGCTTCAATGCTGAGCAGTGCCAAACCTTGCAAGCGTTCCTGGCTCATGGATGTTCTCATATAGTTTTTTATAATCTTCAGCTTACTGAATGACCTCTCCGCGGATGCAACAGTCACAGGGATTGTCATGAAGATGCGCAGGAGAACGCAGATGTTGGGAAAGCTAGGAGCAACCTCTTTATAATCTACTAGCAGGCAGGTTGCGAGCTGTCGCACAGAAGACAATCCTGTTAGTTTATCACCCATAGAGGTCTTCATCATAACCAGCTCTGTAGCTAGTGCCTTAGACAGGTCTTCAGGGTACGCTTCAACAAGCCTGTCAACTTCAGTATTGATATCAACTTCTTGTAAAGTGAGAAGCGATGGTGGGTTCACGACTTTGAATAGCGAGGTGATTTTCTTTGTTCCTGTGAAGCGAGACTCCAACTGCAGGATCATAGTATCCAAAATGCCATAGAACACTTTTACTTTGAAGATTCTCTCCGGGTCGATATCATCATCAAACTTTACTGCTGCCTTTCTCTTCTGTTTGAATGTTGTGGGTATGGACCATCGTTGAGCAGTGACTTCACTCCTCGCCAGAAATGAACTGAAATCCTGTCGGTGTTGCTTCAGTTTGGACAACACAGCATCCAGCTCACACACAGCTTTTGATAAGTCAAGATCTTTGGCTTGAAGCAGCTTTGATGCTACATTGATGTCGGACAAAACGTCACTGAGCACTGTGAGAATCACAATGAAGTCAAAATTTTCCATCTTGTTCCTCAGTGATATAGCTTCATGAATCGTGTCCTTGTTTGTATTCTGGAGAGCAATCTTGCTGAGAGCTTTTAAAACATCTGGAAATCTTAGTCTCACAGCAGTTAAAGAGGTGACTCTTCCAGACCAGCGTGTAGGGTTTAACGTTTTCAGTGTACTTTCCGACTCAGAAGTGATTTCAGCGAGAATGTCCCACCTGTTGATGCTGTGGCCGAAGAATACGTACAGCTGCTGAATGATATCGAAAAAAATCCTGACTTCTACAATTCCTTTCACTGCGTCGTTGACAACTAAATTCAGGTTATGCGCTGCACAATGCACGTAAAATGCGTTTGCTTGAGAGTCAATAATCCTCTTTTGAAGACCTTGGCATGACCCGGACATGTTCGCAGCACCGTCATAGCCCTGTCCTCTGCAGTGTTTTAAATCAATTGAATGCTCCTTTAGGAACGACAGTAGTGCTGTTTGTAGGCCCTCCGATGTCTGGTCGTGGATATGATAGAAATTGATAAAAGCTTCATGAACTTTGACACTGTCCTCCACTAATACATATCGAAAAATTAAGCTCAATTGGTCTTTTTTCGAACTGTCCTGGGTGGTGTCCATGATGATGGAATAAAATCTGGCACTTTTCAATTCATTTAAAATGTCTAATCTCACTCTTGATGCTAAAATACCAATAAGTTCATTCTGAATAAGTGGACTTAAATAGTTAGTAGACCCTTTCTTTTTGCTCACTAGGGTATTCATAGAAACATCAAACTTGGCCAACAGTTCCACCTGTGAAAGAAAGTTCCCATTTGAAATAGCACCAAGTTGATCAGTCGTTCCTCTCAGGGCGATGTTATTTCTAGCTATTGTCAAAATAATTTCAACAAGTCTTCTCAAAATCTCTCTCCAGAATCTAGTCACATCGGATAAACTTGCATCGATCTTGTGATCGACTGTTTTGTGTTGTTTCCAATGGTTTCCAACTATGCAGGTTTGAATGTGGGCTCCTGATAGTGCATGCTCTTTGACTTTTTTAGACAAACCTTGCCAATCCCGAGTGTCGAACTTTCGGTGGTCGGGGGAAAAAAGCCAACAGAAATGGCAGTAAGCTACATCTTGTATTTGTGAATAGCAAAGCCATGTATTAGAAGAATGTGAGAACTGTGTAGAATCTTCACCATAGAAATAAGAAGAAAAGCTTCTATTTTGTGTATTCCTTGGAAATGGCCCTTTCGGGCGACAAAGTCCATGTTGAACGATGAAATGTTTCATATCATCGGTTAGATCATCGGCAAAATGACCCTTGTCAGTTGGGTAGTCCAATGTTAATAGATCTATTTCTGGTACATGTAGTTCTACACTACCTTCTTTCGTGTGACCTGAAAAAAAGGTGAGATAAAGAAAGAAATAGTGACTTATATCACTAGATATAGATATAGATAGATCTAGTTTTCTAATTCATACTTTGTTGTGATATACGTTACATTTACGTTACGATTGGAAAGACAATAACTTTAAAAAATGAAAACACAACAAAACAACAACAATAACAACAACAGCAGCAATAGCAACAACACCGGCACTACTAGATCTCGTGCTCGTAATTTGCTGGGCTGGAAGATCACAGTGTTTTCAGAGAATTCTAAATATAGATCTAGATCTATACCAAAATTTTTGCCGTCTCTTTGCTGGCAACTCAATAATTACATGCACTAGAATTTAAGTCAAGAGAAAGCTAGATACATGTATAGATTTAGATCTAGACGTCTAGATATATCTAGATCTAATCTTGATCTAGATCGAGATCTTGGCTACTTACCAGTGGATTTTGATTCCTCTTGTTGCATGCTTGGTCCAGGTTCTAAAGTTGGACTTTGATCTGACACTGGCCTGGGGTTGACACAATCACTGGCATTACCAAGCCCATCCATTTTTGGGGGTTGCTTAAAAAGGCATCTATTTTCGGATTTTTTTTCATTCCCTCTTCATTTTGTTTCGCTAATTTTCGCTTTTGAGCACCCGAGGGATATTCCCGTCGGTTCATCTTGATCGTCTTGACCAAAACAAAAAAAACTTGGCCGATAATTATAATTTGATCGGAAAACCAGGTTAAGGGGCCCCCGGCAACCATGAGTCAGTTAAGTAAGGGGCCTCCGACAACTACGATTTTGTTGAGGGGCCCCCAACAGCTACGATTTTGTCGAGCGGGCCCCGACAGTTATTAACACTCCTGTCTCTAAATTGTCTTTTTCTGCTTTGCTGAAATTGCTGGGGCCCCCAGATAATTCCAGACTCTCTCTCTCTCTCTCTCTCTCTTCTCTTTTTCTTCTTTTTCCCTCTTTTTTTCTTTTTTCTTCTTCCTTTTTTCTCCCTCTTTTTTCTTCCGTCGGGGGCCCCCTACCCTCGGGGGCCCCCCCGCATTGCGGGGGCTGCGGGGCCCTAGTTACGGCCCTGCTCTCACCCTCTCACACACACGCCCGTACAGACACACTCCCCCTTTCTCTTTCTTTTTCTCTCTTTCTCTCTCTCTCTCTCTCTCTGACAGCCTCTCACACGCACGCACAGAGACTCACTCTCCCCTTCTCTTTCTCTTTCCCTTTCACTCTCTTACACACAGACACTCACCTCTCTCTCTCTCTCTCTCTCTCTCTCTCTCTCTCTCTCTCTCTCTCTCTCTCTCTCTGACTCTTTCTCTCTCTCTCTCTCTCTCCCTCTCTCTTCGTTCTTATTAATTAATTCATTTGTTTGATTCTCCTCAGCACTGACCAGTAATTCAGCGACGAAACAATCTTCCTGAAAATACATTATAAAAGAATCAGAGCATTCGTGAAGCAAGAAATTGTACTGCCAAGAAGCAACACTGAAGGAGCCTGCTCACAGCATTATAAGCTCCGTGGACACTGGAAAACAAGCCCTAAACACGGCATTCATATGCGTGACCATTTGCCTAGGTAATCCAATACTTGGTCTCCAGTTCTCAGCGACTTTTTGAGAAACACAGCAGGTCATTCAGAAAGTGTTGGTCTTTGTGAACAGTCAAATCTTTGCGGAAACGAGGGGCCACACCACGTCATGAATGGTCAAGATGTGGAAAAGAGTCAGATACCGAGGACCGGGGTGGAAAAACCGCCACCAGACGAGGTGTCTAGCACTGTGTTGGAGGAAGCAAAAACAGCACCCGGACAGGACCAAATACACAAGCGAGAGACGTGGGGTCGTGCCTTTGATTTTCTCCTGGCCTGCATTGGGTTCTCCGTAGGCCTGGGCAATGTCTGGAGATTCCCGTACCTCTGTTACAAGAACGGTGGAGGTAGGTGGTCGTCTCCTAACGCAGTGGTCCTTAACCTTTTAACCCTCTAGGCTCCATCCTTATTTCTGCTAGTGGGAGAATTCTAATTTCGTGAGAATTTGTTTCTAGGGGCATAATTAACCCCTTGCCTGCCACACAGATTTCCACTCATATGCCGGGTGCAAAACCTGACAAAAGAAGCAAATCTAAAAATTATACATTATAAATCCTATGCGTTCAATTCAAAATACGCGCAACTAACGCTATACGCTAGTGAGTAAAGGAACTAACTAGGAAATGCAAATGAACTAACTAGGAAATACAAAGGAAAAACTAGGAAATACAAAGCAATCATAATTTGGGAATTGTCTCGATATGATTACTCCAGAAATGCACACGAACTAGGCCCGGAAAAGTTCCAGGTGCATGGCAGTATAGGGAGATTAAACACCCTGGAACAGTTCCAGGCAGAGCAGACAAGGGGTTAAGGGTTTTTTTTCATGTTGGGTTATTGTGTATATATATTAAAAAAACGGCAAGGAAAAAAAATTCACTGCTACGAGGAAGAAATGCCCAGACCTGAAAAAAATTACACGTGAAAGATAGTTCTTTTTGCTACTATGTCTATTCCTTTGACATGAAAGCGAAGTATCGTAATTTTGTAATAAATCAAAATAGGCCTAAAAACATGGAATAATGCTTTCTCCTCAACAATGATGGCCTCCCTCCTGCCTTTGTTTTGTTTCGACTTTAGTACGGTGCATGTCATAAAAAAAAACCATATCAAGCTTGGTGCGCAGTGTCCTGGCGCGCATGAGTTCTGAAGCAGGACTGCAGATTACTACTTTTATTGTAAGAGAGAGAGTGCGTCATCGAATAATGCTTGCTCCTCAACGATGGTTGCCTCCCTCCTGCCTTTGTTTTGTTTCGACTTTAAACTTCTGGTTGCGTTTCAAGGTTTGAAGGCATGAGTTTCTGTGCCATCTGCCTTATGCACGGTGCGGGCCATGCGGGTGTTACTGTGCCAGTTGTGAGTTGTTTTCTTCCCAGATCTACATAATCTGTGTGCTGATTGTGCGTGTTGTTTGCAACCCGTTCTTTGAACGGGCCCTTACACTAGTATTGTAGAAAACACTAAAAAATAACCTACTTTTCCCGCCTTTAGTTCTTGTGGGAACTGCAAACGAGTCATAATCAAATGTCTGTGTATCAGTGGGGATACATTGTGGTGCCGGGAGGGTTAAAGCCTCTTTCCCCTTACATCCGTGTCCCAAGACTTCATTCGCCATCCCCCGGATTGAAAGCCCACAACTTACATAAATCCTGTGTACTCTTAACAAACTTAGTCAAGTCTAGAAGGTCAAGACATCAGAGTGATGCAAACCTAGCAGTGCTTGGTGAATCGACGGAACCGAACGTCGGTGTATTGACACACTTATTCTGTGCAAGGCACCGGACATTTCTAAATCAAACAGAACTCTGGTGCTGTCATCGAAAAAAACTGCATAATTGTTTTTTCTTTTTCATACAGAAATCTGGCAATCTTTGGGGGGAAAGCCGTGGGCTCATGCATTTTCCTTTTGAGGGGGGTGCTTGTTTTGATACTTGCATAAAAGCAACTGTCTGTCCTCCTTTAACTGAGGTTACAGATTGAAGGGCTTGGTTCTATATTGTGCTTAAGTAACAAAAAGCTGAAACTGAGAATGATACTGAGTAAAAAGTGTTCCATGAGCACGTTTTGACGACTTTTAGCCTTTTTAAGTTGCCTCACGCTTTTAATAACAATCCTGGGTTAACGTGCTTTAAACAACAAAGTGTGTGCGTTGATCTAGAGCACGACTAGAGTCTGTAATAATAGGTAGAATGCGCATGTCCGCCATCTTTAGTATCCGGACCCGCGCATCACCATGGCGATTGTGGCATTGATTTTGATTCGTTGGCTGATTTGCATTGCCAGGCACGGGAGGCGCCACGAACACCGACGGCGAGCTAAAAGTAGATCGCCACAGTAAACAATGGCACCTGTGTACATGTTCAGTGGGAGACGTTCGGTCAATTCTTCCACTACATTTCCCTTGTTTACACGAACTAGTAAATGCACCCATTCTTCGAACGGTGAGTGGCAAACAAAACAAAAGAGATTGAGAGACTGCAAAGACACGTTAGACAAATGCTGAGTTTTTTAAACTATTCGCTTACCGGACAATCATGGTCGCAAAACTTCAGGGGGAAGGTTTTCCCCCCGTCCCCGCCACTTATCAAAAAGTAAACAAACATAATTAATATGAAGACCTCCCCTAACCCGCACTTTCGTTCTTTCTTTCTTCTTTCTTTGTCCCATACAAATACTAAACCCAGACTTTTGATAAGCCCACTCAAAAGTCCCCTCTTTAGTGTGTTTTCTTGACTGGCGTGGACGGGCGGAGGACCTCCCCTTCAGGGTATACACAACATTGCCTGTGTAACATTGTCAGCATCAAGCTGAGCACATGTCTTGTTTATTTTCAAGCAGGCCACGCTCAAAGGAAATGGCATATTCGATACTGTGTATCGGTTTTGCTCGCGCCCAGTAAAGAGGTTGAGGAATCGCCATCCATAACAATTATATAAACATACATTACGGCATCCATGCAGCTCGACAGGATAAAAAACAATAGGCCTAGGCCTAGATATACCAAAATTGTGAGTGTCTCGCTTAAAGGCCATGAAAATAAGTGCTTAGACGTTATGCAGAAGTTTGCGCAGAATGACAGCCTTCGATACTGAGTATCGATTGCTACACCGATACGCAACACTCTAACAATCATAAAAACTACACCAGGAATTTAGTCCGGGTTTAAACGCTAAGGCGTTTCACAGTTTTCAAAAAAATGTAAGACGTGGTCAAACGCAAAAACTAAGCCAGCCATATGCAAATCGGCAGTATCAAAAACGGTAGTATGCAAACTTTCAAGTGTCTAGCTTGAATGGCCATGAAATGCATAGGCGTCACAGACAGTTTACCCCCTGCTCTCATTATTATAAGATGGTACTGCATCTGACCAGCTTGGATCCATCCTTTTCACCCCTGTCATAACAATTAAGTACAATGCAACTAGCAGGCATTTTAACCGCTTAGACATGTCTCGAAGTTGCACTAATCAGCTGATCCACGGGCCATCTTTAATAGCGGAAGAACAAAACAAAAAACCTTGTCACGTCATGCGCATTCTACTTGTATAAATCTAGGTGGACTTGGGCGTGGTAAAGGACTAACCCCTTCAACAGGACGGGAGATACAGGATGCCATGGCGCTAGAGCCTGGCACACAGTAAGCCGTTTTCTACAGGGCGCCGTGGTGCAGTGTGACAGGTCGGATGCAGTACCTGGTAAATTTTGCCTAGGCGAAGAAATAGCAGGAATGCTAGGGTGCTCATGCATACGTTAAAAAAGATTATCTGAAGACCAGGTCGGAATGGACAGCACGTAGGTCAACCCACTTTATAAAAGTAGTTCAGTGCAGAACTCACTGTGCGAGCAGTGTCAATTTCAGACCTTGTGGAAAAGTTTTGTCGCCCACAAGTGTATCGCGCAACTTCTGAACGCCGTCACAGAAAGATGCCTCTCCGCTCGGGAAGGCATCAGACAGACAGACAGACAGACAGACAGACAGACAGATAGACAGATAGATAGATAGATAGATAGATAGATAGATAGATAGATAGATAGATAGATAGATAGATAGATAGATAGATAGATAGATAGATAGATAGATAACCCCACCAATCGGTCATCCCTGAAATTAAAAGACGATCATGGTTTTTGCGTCACACATAGGCCGGGCCTTAAAATAAGTAAAAGGCAGAGGCTATTTTAGCACAAGAGAATTAGTGTCACCAAATTGTTTCCAATATCAAAAAAAAAAAAAATTGTCATTGTGGCCATTGCGTCCAGGAAGTTGTTGTTGTGCCCAGTTGGAAAACCTAATTCTAATCTTACTCTAACCGCAAAGACTTCTAAATTTCACTGTGAAGGTAAAATAATATAATTTAGCCACAAGGAGCAAATGGTCACTCAGATAAAGAATGCGTGTCCTTAAAATGGCCAGATTCTCTCTTCACGTTTTGGCTGAACTGAGTTACACACTACACACTACTTTTTACAGGCCTTCTCCGTTGTGTGTCAAAATGTCTGGCGGATTCGGTGTGCAATTTGTAAGCATTACTAAAAAGACGGGGAAAACAAGTCGTATCACTAAAAGCCTTGAGCACATGAAACTTCGTTCATCAATTTCTCAAATGTTGACGGAAGGCAGTTAGAACCTGGTCAAAATGTCATTCCAAGGGGACGAAAATGCCCTTCATCCCACCACTTTTCTATGGTTAATTTAGAAACTTCTACAAAATGCCCTACTAAGGAATGGCATCACTATTGGGCATTGGTAGTTAACCCACTTGCCAGGTTGGAATTTGTTTTCACACCTCAGTGAATTTCAATAAGTCTTTGACTGTTAAGATGGCTACATCAGCAAACAATTACGCGCCCTAGGTAAGAACGAATTATACCTTTGTGCCTGAGAGGTTTTGCTTGAATGCACGGAATAAACTACCCTGTGGGAGAGGAGGAGATGTTTACTGAAAGCCTGGCGAAAGAAATGCGAAACAGTGTTATACCATCACAAAATAGGGAACTACTAGAATGGAAAGAAGCCCAGTTTTCGTGACTGCATGAAGTATGCGTACCGCCATTTTGGACGAAATGCAACTTCACTTGTCTTGATCGAGGAGTAAGAGTTTACAAACGGCTCCAAATAGTTTCAATCAATCCAAAAATATGAACAAACCACAGTACACAGATACACACACTGTCTTTGATGAAGACGGTCTCTTTCGATTCTTGTTACCGAACTAGTTTCGCGATTTGGCAAAAGTGAGATCTCTCTCTAAATATATATGTCACGAGTGGAGTGAGCGGAATTCAGAGATTACGGGGGCATGGAAGTGGGGGAATGACTCACGGGATAGTGAGGCTGCTCACCTATATTGACTTCTGTTAGTTAACGTTAAAGCGTGCATGTTGTGAGTTGGGGGGTCTGAATGAGGCGAGAGCGCTGTATTACTATCACTGCACACTAAGACGTCCTAGAGAGCGGACGCAGGAGAAAGCCCCAGAGGGCGAACAGAAGGAGAGCAGTCGGAAGACTTGGGAGTAGTGTTATTCCAGTGATGACTGGTAGGTGAAACGATGATTGATAATTATGATTGATGCATTATATTCGTCTATGACCATGATGTAAATAAGTATATGTGAGGAATGTGGAAGTCCTTGATACTGTATATAGCAATGTGCGCCATGAGCGATAGATGAAAGTTGAGTTCATGGATTTGTAGCGAGAGTGAGTATTGTGTACTACGGTGGTGTGTTACCGTAAGATGTTTGGTGAGTGAAATGTGAACTATTGTGTGTACGCTTCATGAGTTGTAAGGAGGGGTGAAGTGAATAGAAGTGGTATGGTATTATACCAATGTAATGTTATTCTTGTAGGTGCCGAGGTCGGGCCGAAGAGCGCCACCTACGGTGAGCCCAGGGGATAGGCCAGCATAGGGCCGGAGGCCACACATAGGCCAGATGTGAAGCTGTCGGTGCAGGACAGTAGAGGCACATGAGTTGTGGCAGTCTGGCCAACGACAGGGACGTATATATGATTGTGAATGTGCTATTGAAATGCTAATGTGCTATTGCCATGTTGATGTGCTATTGAAATGCTAATGTGCTACTGCCATGTTGATGTGCTATTGGAAGGCTAATGTGTTATGGCAATAGGAAGGGGCTATTGAGAGACTGCGGTGCCATTGAAATATTAATGTGCTATTAAGACATGGAGAGGAGAAGCTGAGACCGAAGTGTCTTTAGAAAGTAACTACCGGGTTGTGGACCCGAGGAAGTGTGCGTAAGGGAGAAGGCCGTTGTACGGCAGTTGAATTGAATAATATAATGTCTGTATTTGCGCTATTATCTTTATGTTTGTGTATAATAAATGTGTGAGTCTGATGGGTTGTTCTGTTAAGTGTTAAACTTGTTCGTTCGTGATTGTTGTCTTGTTATAATCATTATTACATCTCCCAGTCTGGGATTTGTGACAATATACTCTCTGATTTTATAATAAAGATCGTTGCGCGTGCCCGGTTACGAACAATCAGTCACATCCAAAATGGCATAGGCTAGTCAAAATTGATGAAGTGTTCCTGCCTTGTGTTGCTTCTGGTAGTATCTCTATTCTGTCGTGTTATGCAGATTACTTCTTCCACTCTTGTTCCCTCCCGACGGCGTTTCTCTTGTTCTCCTTGGCCCCTTCTTCATCTTCTTCGTATTTTTTTTCCTTCCTTTCGCTAAATTGTTTGACATCCGTCTTTTGCTATGGAGCATTCACATTCTTTCCACATCTCGCCTTTCTTCTGTTTTGTTTTTTTTTTGCTTTATGTTTGTTTTGTTTTTCTCTCAGTATTCATATAAGCATTGCACTCCTGGTTGTTTTATTTTATCTGTGGGCTTAGTCAGGCTAATCTATCTATCTATCTATCTATCTATCTATCTATCTATCTATCTATCTATCTATCTATCTATCTATCTATCTATCTATCTATCTATCTATCTATCTATCTATCTATCTATCTATCTATCTATCTATCTATCTATCTATCTATCTGTCTGTCTGTCTGTCTGTCTGTCTGTCTGTCTGTCTGTCTGTCTGTCTGTCTGTCTGTCTGTCTGTCTGCCTATCTGTCTGTCTGTGCGTCTGCGTCTGTCTGCTTGACTGACTGACTGACTTCCCGTCTGTCAGTCTATCTGGCTGTCAGTCAGTTTGTCTGTCTGTCTGTTTTAAACATTATATGTGTCAAGGTTTAATGAAGTGTCATTTGGACACGAACTACTATTTTTTGCGTCTTTGCAGTTTTCCAAGACTTTAGAATGTGCTCAGTACATTCATTCTCCCTGGCTCCTTTCACATTTTGTGTCAACCTATTACAATAATTCATTGATTTCAATGAAATGGTGTCTATGTGTCTTTAACCCTTTGGGAATATCGTTCTGTTTTTGAAATCCGTCAGCTGATGTCCAATATATTTAGAACACGTCCTAATTTTTCAGGAACTAAGTTTCATGATAAATAATTTAATTTTTGCATTTGATTGACTCTTGTCAGTTTTTGCAAGTTTTAGAATTTTCTGGTAAGTCAATTCACATCTAGGCGCAAGGGGGTTAAAGCAAATGGACGGCTGGCAAGTCCTAGTGCTGGACCTTTTGTGGTTGCATGGATCTCGTTTCGTCACTAGCTATCGCATACACAGACTGTGTTATGAAGCCGGTGTTTCTCCTTGACAAACAGAAAGACCCCCAAAACCTTGACGTAAACAAAAGATCATGGTCAACATTGCAGCCTCACGAACGTTATTATGTTGAGCCTGTGCGCTGGTCTGGCTTTATCAGTGGGCTGTTACCCAACAGCATAACTGTGGATAAGATTAAGATTACCTTCAGAAATAGAGATTTGTTTAGAGTAAGACTTAGGAACCCAACAAAAGCTGGATTTTGAAGTGCCCTCACCCTTTTCTCTCCCCCCCCCCCCCCCCCCATTTCCCCTTTATCTATCTCTAATATAAAGTATGACAAAAGAAGGAATGGCGTAACGATCTTTACGTGTTTCAATTGAAAGCGTCACGGTTGGAGCTTGAAGACCTTTGATAAGACTCCGTGAATTCTGTATACACCCAACTTTTGGTTTATAGCTCTCTATGAACATTCCACATAATAATTTATTATCGTCACTCTAAATTTCAAGTGCTCTTGGACCGCTTATCAGGCAAATTAAGTTTTATATCATGAATGGACTACGTTTGACATCTAGTATATTTCCTAGTGATTTCAAGTCTGTGGGTTTTCCAAGTGTACACAGTAACGCTCACCAATTTCATGCCATAGTCTCAAAAAGGAGCTTAAACTTTCAAAATCAAATTCCTCAAAAGTGGCGTATCCTGCTGCTCTACAGTGTCACTACAGACGGGAGACTCCTTCTATTTACTCTAGCCATTTGTTTGGTAGCGTTCTATCTCATATATGGAAAGAGTGTTGTCCCTGTCAATGAAACTGCACTCGTGTATTGGCGCAAATGCAGATAGCAACTCTTTATAGCCAAATCATCCAAATAAGGGATTTTATTTTTTATCTCTCGATTAGGAGGGAGTGCAATATTTCAAATGTCATGGTCATTTGTTTAACTAAAATGTGTTTAAGACAAGAAATACATTTCATGTGAGACAGTTTTGTTTTTTCTCTCTTGTAAAAAAAATAGGTCTTTTGCGCATATGAGATTTCATGATATGGTCGACGCTGTGTCATTAGGCCAATACTCCTTCTTGAAAAACTGAAAAAGCTCAAGCCTAGGAACAAAAGATGTTGTAAACCTTACAGCCAACTGAAGATGGACGAAGGAAAGATACGTTTTGCATCAGATTTAAAAACATCATGGAAGTCCCCTCCCACCTCTTTCATTTTTCTGGTCTTTTATGTTCTTTGTGATAAACATGATGAAAAGAATAAAGGGGCACGTTTGTATCGAATATGTCAACGCTGGAGTTTTGGAGACCCCTGGTAACATAGAGCTCCTTGAGAAAAATCCCCACCATGCAATACTATGCGGCAGGACATCAGTGGTAATTTGATTGAAGGGGCATTCCATGCCCAAATCTACGTGGTCTCAAATAAAGTGTGTAGTTGTCCATAAAGATCAGCGAAAAACCGTCGTCTATGCAAAACAGACGAAATCCAGACTCTCGAAAGCGCCGACATTTTCACTGTGAGGCCCGTTGAAAGTGCTGAATTTTTCTTGGTGAGGCACATTGAAAGTGCTGAATGTCATACATGTATTTTGAGACACCTTCAAATTGTTGAATTTTTCAGAGTGAAGCACCTTGCAAGTACTGAAATTTTCAGAGTGAGGCACCCTGAAAGTCCTGAGATTTTCAATCAGACACCTTGAAAGTGCTGAAATTTTCAGTCATACCTTGCACCGGAAATATTTCTTTTCCTCAGGATCTTAGTTTTAGCAATTTGTAGCACGGGCGTGATATAGCTGATCAGTGGTTGTTCGGAAGCAAAATCACAATCGCCTCTATACATTTTTACAGCCATGAGCAGAGTTGTTTGTTTCATCTCCTTTGAGGCATGTCCAAGTCTGCATAATACGACTCCATACATTTTTCATTAATCCAATAGAAAGCCCTTTGTTTCAGGCTATTAAGCCTTCTTTTGTGTTTTAACGGCAAGACGTCTTATCATTGAACCTCGCAGGGCGTAATTCATAAAGCTACTGCCCTATTGAAGCGCTGTAATATCTTAGTCAGACCCAAAAACGTACAGGGCTAACAATTTAACTGACAGATATTTTTAGAGAAGAGTTTTTACTATGCAAAGAATTGAGTATGAAACTGCTGTCATATGTTACAAATGTTTAAACCAGACCGCGCCCAGCTATTTAACGAATTATCTACAGCTCTACTGCCCACCAAGAGCCTTACGATCTTCTAATGATAAAACAATTTTGTGTGTTCCAGCTAAAAACTATAAATCATTTGGTGAACGTTCATTTTACACATTTCGGCTCAGTTGTATGGAACAAACTTCCAAAAGCTGTTCGCGAATCATCTAATTTGGAGATTTTTAAACGTAAACTAAAAGATCATCTATTCTCAGTGTTTCCAATAGGTGGTAGAAAAAGAGAGAGTTCGTCATGAATAACAGAGTCGGGGAGAGAGTGAGAGAGAGAGAGAGAGAGAGAGAGAGAGGAAGGGGGAGAGATTGAGAGAGGAAGAGAGAGTCATGTAGGGCACATTGAGCATTGTTAATGGAATGCGCCAAACAAATGTAATGTATTATTATTATTACTAGTAAATGCACCCATTCTTCGAACGGTGAGTGGCAAACAAAACAAAAGAGATTGAGAGACTGCAAAGACAGGTTTGACAAATGCTGAATTGTTTAAACTATTCGCTTACTTGACAATCATGATCGCAAAACTTCAGGGGGAAGGTTTCCCCCCCCCCCCCTTGCGCGCCACTTACCAAAAAGTAAACAAACATAATACATGTATGATGAAGACCTCCCCTAACCCGCGCTTCCGTTCTTTCTTTCTTCTTTCTTTGTCCCATACAAATACTAAACCCAGCCTTTTGATAAGCCCACTCAAAAGACCCCTCTTTAGTGTGTATACTTGACTGGCGCGGACGGGTGGAGGACCTCCCCTTCATGGTACCCACAACATTGTCTGTGTAACATTGTCAGCATTGTCAGCATCAAGTAGAGCACATGTCTTGTTTACTCTCAAGCAGGCCACGCTCAAAGGAAATGGCATATTCGATACTGTGTATCGGTTTTGCTAGTGCTCAGTAAAGAGGTTGCGGAATCGCCATCCATAACAATCATATAAACATACATCACGGCATCCATGCAGCTCGACAGGATAAAAAACAGTAGGCCTAGGCCTAGATATACCAAAATTGTGAGTGTTTCGCTTTAAAGGCCATGTAATGCTTAGACGTCATGCAGAAGTTTGCGCAAAATGACAGCCTTCGATACTGAGTATCGATTGCTAGACCCATACGCAACACTCTAAAAACTACACCAGGAATTTAGTCCGGGTTTAAACGCTAAGGCGTTTCACAGTTTTCAAAAAAATATAAGACGTGGTCAAACGCAAAAACTAAGCCAGCCATGCAACTCAACAGTATCAAAAACGGTCGTATGCAAACTTTCAAGTGTCTAGCTTGAATGGCCATGAAATGCATAAGCGTCACAGACAGTTTACCCCTTGCTCTCATAATTATAAGAAGATTATTACTATTCAGTACATTACGCTGCACCCAGCACCTGTTACTTCTCGCATTTAGTTTTGAGATCTTTGTTTTCGGAGGATCTCTGCACTTGGCATTTGCACCTCACTACTGACATTCAACGACCACCGTTCTTATAGCTTAATGAGAACATTTTACTGGGGGCGAAAATGCACGACACGACCACAGTATTATTAAGAATAAAGGACATAGTGATCTAGGATTGTGTTATCCTGAGACATTAACTGTCCATAAAAGTGCACAGAATGTGGCATTGTTACGGTCGAATTTAGGTAATTTTTTTTTCTTTTTTACCCCCCCCCCCCCCGACGCTTTTCATAACAAAAAGGCACTGCTTCAATCCGCCCCCTTTCCCCCTTTTGAACGAGCGTACAGTAAATGGCAAATGTCCACGCTGAGGCTTTGATATTTTTGATATGGTATTTTGCATGGACTATTTCACAAAGAAACATAATATATATATATGGCCTTTAGCGTCTTTACAGACGGTCTTAGCAGCTAGAATATTCACTTTCACTTTGACTGACAGCTTCTCTCGTGGCTTATTCTACCAATGTTTGACCCGAGAGTGCGATGGCAGTGATTGCAGGTCAGTCTTTTGGGTTCACTTTGGCGAGTGTTTTCATTCCGCCTCTGTCGTTTTGTCAGGTATGTTTCTTTTGCCTTGAAGTCTATTGCGAGCGTGCCACTGCGCAATTTTTGTCTCCATCTGCTTCGATCATTTGCAAGGTTCTCCCATTCATTGGGGTCGATGTTGAATGCTTTCATCGTGACCTTGCAAGTGTCTTTGAATCGCAGATGTGGCCTACCTCTGGGTCGGTTGCCAGTAGCAAGTTCCCCGTAGAGAATTTGTCTGGGGATGCGATCATTTTCCATACGGTGGAGATGTCCAAGCCACCGCAGTCTTTTTTTGCCTAGGAGAGCCTGAGTTGATGGAATGTTGGCTCGGCTCAGAACTTCGATATTTGAGATCCTGTCTTGCCACTTGATCTTGAGAATTTTGCGTAGGCAGCGCAGGTGGAAGGAGTTGAGGGATCTTTCATGTTTGGAGTAGGTGGTCCATGTCTCTGAGCCATACAGCAGGGTGCTTAGGACGCAAGTTTGGTACACGAGTACCTTTGTTTTGATGGTCAGCTTGCTATTGTTCCACACCCTTTTTGAGAGTTTGCCAAAAGCTGTGGCCGCCTTTCCTATTCTGGCATTTATTTCAGTTGTTATGTCTGTGCTACCACTGATGGTTGAGCCTAGGTAGCAGAATTTTCCCACTTGCTCCAGAGGAGAGCCATTCAGCATGATTGGGTTGGGGTTTCTCAAGCCTTGTGTCAAAACTACAGTTTTTGAGACACTGATCTTTAGCATGAATTTGTCACAGGCTTTGGCAAGGCTATTGATGAGAGCCTGGAGCGTGGTTTCATCGTAGGCCACGATTGCAGCATCATCTGCGAAGAGGAGCTCTTGTAACATAATATGCTCTGTACGAGATTTTGCTTTTAGTCTGGCAACATTAAAAATGGAGCCGTCCACTCTGGTGTTAATAAGTACTCCACCTGAATATTGACCAAAGGCATTCTTGAGTAGGGCTGCAAAATATATACCAAATAAGGTGGGAGCAAGAACACATCCCTGCTTCACACCGCTGTTTACAGCAAATGAATTGGATGTGCAGCCCTCAAAGTTGACACATGCCCTCATGTCAGTGTGGAAGGATGCAATAAGTTTTAGCAATGTTGGTGGACAGCCTATGGATTTAAGGACTGCATACATATAATATAACAATAAATAATATTTGATATCTGCCACCCACCCACCTATTTTTCCAATGCATTTCAATGTGGTTTTCTTCTTGCACTCATACCCCGTTTTTTAAAAATGATTTTTTTAAATTCATTACCATAATTGATAATTATTATTGATTAGGGACTGTGCCTCGTACACTCCATAGACTCACCCCCAAATCTCACCCCCTCCGTGCTTCATGTTTCCAAGCACACAAGTACGCCATGTAATGACTCCATCAGCTTCTGTACTGGACGACCCGGATTTAGATGTATGCATTGCAAGCTGTGGCTCGGGGCTTCTGTCAACAAAGTGCCCTTTGAAAAGTTTCAAATCTTTTGTTCTTGAAACTGTGTACCTTAAGGCACATCAGCCTTTTCTCACCCCGTACACTGGTAAACTTCTTGCCAAGTTCTCATGACACACAGCTGGTTTTATTCAGTGTGAAAAGCAAGCGCATTTCGAGGGGCATTTGCCATATTGTTGTATGCGACATTTTGCCGACTTTGAGGTTTTGTCGTGAAAGTGGTTCTCTCACTCCTGATTTCATGATGTATACGTGTTATTCCAATCGGTTAAAAATGTTGGACAACATATGGTTTGTGACGTACTTTTTTATGCGTTTTAGCCGTTTTGCCGACCAAACTTCAATCCGTATTTTCTTGAAAAGGCAAAAATGCACATACAACAATGTGGCAAATACCCGACGATTTGGTCGTTTTTAAAGATAATTGGGCTATCCTTACAAAAACGTAGTTTTCAGGAAATTGAGGGTAGGCTAAAGATTTTTTTTGGCCTCTGGCAAATGTCTAGATCTCATCTATTTTCCGACTGACATACTCGTGGCTATGGATCAGAAACGACATTTCTGTCAAATATACGGCAGCGTCCACTCCTGACTTGTACGGTGAAATCCGAAATTTTGGAAAATGTGGGAAAGCCTACTTGCGGGGCTGGATTAACCATTCAGCAAAATAAGCACTTGCTTGGGGCATCAAGGGGAGCAAGGGCACCACAGAAATGTTTCATTTGCCAGATTTACCATGGACCATGATTATGGTGCAAAACTGCAAATGGTGCATCTGAACCAGGGTCCACCAGAAAAATGAAATATTTGCTGGCATATAAAACTCTTTTTTTATATAATGTTTTAGATGTGAATTACATAATGATGGTATAAGGAGGAACCAAAACCGTTTAAATGCGTAAGGCCTCTAAAAATCTTTATCAGGCTCCACCCATTTGTCTTTCTTATTACTTTGGTATTACTTTGGTGTAGAACCACCCTCCTCACACTCGGGACACACCCATACGTGCTCAGCTCTCCGCGCCATCATGTCGGACAAGGTCTTCTCACTAACAACTCCAGTAAGATGTTGATTGAACAGTTATCTTGCAGTACCACACAACCGGCTTTTGATTCCACAGCCTCTCTGATGCCCAAACAGTTTTATACGTTCGATGGTTTCCCCGTCTTCTTGTGGTGCTGTTTCTCTCAAAGCGGCGAGAATTTCATTTTCCCCGAGACTAAGAGAGCCTTACATTGGGGCCTCACCAGCAAGCTTATCCGCTCTCTCATTTCCAGATACTCCAGCGTGTCCAGGGGAGAAAATCCAAGTCAGCCTTTTCAGTTTACTGTCGTGCAGATACTGCACCCATTCAGGTTTGAGGTATCCTGTCTCTATTTTCCTGAGCATGCTCTGGGAATCTGTCACAATGACGGCATATGTGTGGGTGCTCCTCTGTAACCATGCAAGTGCGTTTTCAGCGGCTACCTCCTCCATTTTCATACTAGATGTTATGACTTGATATGCAGCTCCATCTTCTGCCACTGTCCTGCCATCAACGCTGACCGTGTAACCCCATCCAGATCTTTCTCCTCTAGTGACTGATCCATCTGTATACACCACCGCATCTCCTGTCCTGCTGTTCTCGTGCACCAGATCCAGCACGTCCGCATTAACGGCACATGCAGCCCTCTCACGGCATTCTCGTCCCATGGTGATGACCACTCTAGTGTACTTGCCGGTCATCGTATCGTCCACTTTCACATACTCCTCACCCCTTCGCACATTGTCAAGTTCACACACTTTTTGTACAGTGGCCTCAGCTTCAGCTAACCATGATCTACCTCGCTTTATTCTGCTTTATTCTTTCTATTTGTAATGAAACTTATGTTTTGACTTAGTTCAGGGTAGGGCATCTCATGGATGTTCTGAGAGACAGAGCACTGAGGTCAGTGCATGGTGGCCAGTAGTGAGCACTTTTAAAGTTTGTCACCCAGCTTTTCGTGTTACATTTAGACTATTGGGTAAGAGTTGAACTATTGTGATAGTAATATTAATAACAATAATAATACATAGCATTTATATAGCAAGTCATCCCGTTAACAACCAGGCCCAAGCGCTTTGCAACATGTATATCAAATAAATCACACACACAATACACAGGCATACTCAGGGGGGAAAAAAAAGACCTAGACGGACATTCAGAGTGTAAAGATGACTCGACTAAAGATGCTGTTCAAAAGTCATAAAATTTTCAGTCTCTCTCAAAGACAGAGGTAGAGAATTCCAAGTCTGAGGCCCATGTAAAAAAAAAAAAAAGATCTTTCACCCATGATCTTAAGGGACATCTCGGGAATTTTAAACTTTTGAGTGTCTGCAGATCATCTAAGATGTCGTGATGATACATAGACAGACAAAAGATCAGTTAAATAAGTTGTTGCGTTTTTGTACATACATTTCTGAGACAGGGTAGCCAGCAATTACATTATGCGTTTTTCTACTGGTAGCCAGTGCAAGCTCTGCAGTAGAGGTGATGCATGATCTCTTTTCCTTGGTTTTTGTTGAGAATTAATCATCTTGCACTATTCTGTACTATTTGCAGTTTTTAATTATTCTTTTTCCTGCCGGGTAGTCCAACAATCAGTGCGTTACAGAAGTCTAATTTTGACAGGACGACCGACTTTACTAGAGTGCATCTGATGTGTATCTCTCTACTTAAGACAGAGCAATGGTCCGTAGCGATACGCTTGACAGTCATCCACTGATTTACCCTACATTAAAAATTTAAGGCAAGGGTTTTCATCCTTACCCATAGTGGTCGCCAGGACCTTTTTTTTTTCCGGGGGATGGGGGGGGGGGGTCGCGAATTAAACAACTATTAACAACAACAACAACAAACATAACAATCTATCTATCTATCTATCTATCTATCTATCTATCTATCTATCTATCTATCTATCTATCTATCTATCCATCCATCCATCCATCCATCCATCCATCCATCCATCCATCCATCCATCCATCCATCCATCTATCTATCTATCTATCTATCTATCTATCTATCTATCTATCTATCTATCTATCTATCTATCTATCTATCTATCTACCTACCTACCTACCTACCTACCTATCTATCTATCTATCTATCTATCTATCTATCTATCTATCTATCTGTCTGTCTGTCTGTCTGTCTGTCTGTCTGTCTGTCTTTATGTCTGTCTGTCTGTCTGTCTGTCTATCTATCTGTCTGTCTGTCTGTCTGTCTGTCTGTCTGTCTGTCTGTCTGTCTGTCTATCTATCTATCTATCTGTGTCTATCTATCTATCTATCTATCTATCTATCTATCTATCTATCTATCTATCTATCTATCTATCTATCTATCTATCTATCTACCTATCTATCTATCTATCTACCTATCTATCTATCTATCTAGCCACCTATCTACCTATCCATCTATCTATCTATCTATCTATCTATCTATCTATCTATCTATCTATCTATCTATCTATCTATCTATCTATCTATCTATCTATATATCTATCTATCGGCATGTATACATGTAAACATGTATGTATGTATATGATAACGATATAATAGAAACTAAATGAGACTGAAAAGAGACTATCTATTATACTAGAGAGAGAGGGAAAGAGAAAGAGACGGGGGGGGGGGGGTTCTCGGTAATGAGCTAAATTTCGAAAGGTATGGCAAGCAACCAAACGAACAAACAAAAATGATGAAAACCCCTCTGCACATTTATTTTGTTGGTTCCTCCCCCCACTCGTTTATCACACGCTGAGCATGACGCCCACAGCACAACCAAAACCCTGCCATATCATTCTGATTTCAATGCACTTTAGTTGAACGCCTGAAATAAGGGTCGTGTTCGTTGGCAGCGTAACCGAACAGAATACTCGCTGATAAAAAATGATTTGCCTGCGTGTGTTGTGCTGATCTGTATCACGCACAGTCTCCTAAGAGTCCACATTATGCTGCTTGAGTACGGTGGGGTCTTGCACAGGATGATCCAAAGCCATTCAGAAACCATAATATAATGGAGGTAGGGAATCAATATAAAAATGACTGCCTGACCAAAAAGTAAGAAAATCTGTGCACTGTCTCAACTTTGGGCAATGAACTGAACAAACACATTCATATTGGACAAGATTTAGATTTTAATGGGATTCATTTGCGAATTTTTGGAGCCGGAAAAAACATCGTCTTTTCGTCGAGTAGAATTGAAAGGTGTGATCGGGAATTCCGTTCTTTGCGTCTGTTTACGACGCCAGGCGTCAGGTGGAACTGACCTGCCACGCGGTGATTTATCAGGCCTACCATCTCTTTAGCTAGCCTTTCGCCGGGTCAGGCCAAAGACTTCACGAACGACCCACCTGTTTGGGTCCGCTTAATGATCACATGACAAGTGGCTGGAACGATATGAAAATTTGAGAAAATATTAAAAGAAACCAATTTTTCCAGATCCTATTGACAACTCGTCCTTTTAGAATGACAAGGTTCAGTTTCCACTTTTTGGCCGAACTGAGTTACACACTACACACTATTCTACAGACCTTCTCCATCGTATGTCAAAGTATCAAGCGGATACCGTGTGTAATTTGTAAGTATCTATATAATAAAGCTACAACAAAACCCCTAATTGTCCTATGGACTCGGAAACTACACAACGCACCGACCTGAAATTTGGCACAAAGAATCATGGGATAGCGAACATTGTTCGTATCGCTATACACAAACAAAACCGTTTGTTATTTCTGAGTTACTCGGTAAATGCGATTATAATTAAAGACTAAATTCACGAGAGCGTTTGATCCGAAATTTACGATCAATAAGATAGTGATGTATGTTTCTAATAATAGCCCACTTCCGCCTACACATGACGTTATCACTTCCTGCGATGTGTTCACTAACAAACAAACTAACCCGTGCGCAAATCATTGCCATTTGACGGATGGTGACGGGATGCGCAGGATGTCAACGCGCAAAGGGAGAGCAGTAAAACGTATCAAAAAACAAACAAACAAAAATAAAAATAAAGCTAAAGGAACGGGCAAAATGAAGCAGGTCCATAATAATCACCCAGAACTGAAACTAATAAATCGATTTATCCCGGGCAGGGCCGGGCAACTCAGCTAGTATTCTAAAAGTAAATAAAAAGCGGCACTGGGAAGTGTCATACAAATAGGGCTATTCGGCGTAAAATAAAATTAATCTGCCGTGCGTTAAAAGAAAGGTCGAAAATTCCTTTTTCAAGCGTTAAGCATGCATTACACACTGTGAGAGTTAAACTTGTTACTAAAAAGGAAAAAGAGTCGTACCTGTCAAAGCTATGAGCACATGAAAGTTCAACCATCAATTTCTCAAAGGTTGATGGAAGGGAGCCAGAACCTTGTCACTCTAAGGGGACGAACTTTTAGCCTAAGGACATGACAAACACCAATCACAAGACTAGGCTTGGGGAGATTCTCA
>OZ007573.1:34257748-34352748 GCA_963931925.1 Onchidella celtica | reverse complement strand
TATCTATCTATCTATCTATCTATCTATCTATCTATCTATCTATCTATCTATCTATCTATCTATCTATCTATCTATCTATCTACAGCTCTATCTATCTATCTATCTATCTATCTATCTATCTATCTATCTATCTATCTATCTATCTATCTATCTATCTATCTATCTATCTATCTATCTATCTATCTATCTATCTGTCTGGCTGTTTGTCTGTCTGTCTGTCTGTCTATCTATCTATCTATCTATCTATCTCTCTCTCTATCTATCTATGTATCCTTGTGTCCTTTGGCCCTTCCATCCGTGAGTCCAACCATCCATTCATACATCTGTGTGTCCATCTATCTGTCTGTTCGTCTGTCTGCCTATCTATCTATCTATCTATCTATCTATCAATCTATCTATCTATCTATCTATCTATCTATTTATCTATCTGTCTGTCTGTCTGTCTGTCTCTCTCTGCCTGTCTATCTGTCTATCTATCTATCTATCTGTGTGTGTGTGTATATGTGTGTGTGTCTGTCTGTATGTCTATCACATCATCACCACTACTACAGTACTAAAACTGTCTTCCCTGCTGCTCTGTCAGGAACAAGGTACTTCGCATTTCCGACGGTCTACATGACATGGGCGATGTCAAGTGGGATCTGACCCTTTGCTTACTGTTTGCTTGGATTGTGGTCTATTGTTGTATCTGTAAAGGGATCAAGTCATCGGGCAAGGTAAGACTTTTGGCGTTTATTGGTACAGTGCTGAAGGCATGAGACAGCAACACACAGACAAAAGGACTGACTGATATTTTTAGCGGGGTGGATGGATGGAGGATGGATACATGGATGGACGGATGGATGGATGGATGGATGGATTAATGGATGGATTGATGGATGGATGGGTGGATGGATGGATGGATGTGTGGGTGCGTGGAATGACGGGGATGGATGGATGGATGGATGGATGGATGGAGGGATGGATGGAAGGACGAATGGCTGGATGGGTGGAAGGATGGATGGGTGGATGGATGGATGGATGGATGGAAGGGCGAATGGTTGGATGCGTGGAAGGATGGATGGCTGGATGGATGGATGGATGGATGGATAGATGGATGGCTGGATGGATGGATGGATGGATGGATGGAAGGGCGAATGGCTGGATGGGTGGATGGATGGATGGGCCGATGGATGGATGGATGGATGGCAGGATGGATGGATGGAAGGGCGAATGGCTGGATGGGTGGAAGGAAGGATGGGTGGATGAATGGATGGAGGGATGGATGGATGGATGGATGGATGGATGGTCAGGTGGGTGCGTAGAAGGACGGATTGATGGATGGATGGATGGACGGAGGGATGGATGGATGGGTATGTGGGTGCGTCGAAGGACGGGTTGATGGATGGATGGATGGATGAATTGATGGATGGATTGCTGGCCGGCTGGATGGATGGGTAGGTTGGTGCGTGGAAGGCCGGATTCATGGATGAATGGATGGTGGGATGGATAAGATGAATGATTGGATGGTTGAGTGGATAGCCAATAGGGTGATGAATGGATTAATGTATGGGTATTATTGCTATCATCACCACGATTATCACACCTGATATGATACTGCCCACTGCCTGACAGGTGATGTACGTGACGGCCACATCACCATACATCTTCATGTTCATCCTACTGATCAGGAACGCTACGCTTGACGGCGCCCGTGACGGTGTATCGTTTTATCTAAAGACCAACTTCACCAAGCTCGGCGAAATGGAGGTAAGGGATGAAACAGAACATAGCTGGTGATGGCGCCAGACTGGTGACTCGCCATCCATAAATTTTGCTTCACACTAGTGTTGCCTGTTGCATCCTCCTGGGTGGCAGTGTGGGCAGTGCCTATTGTGTTGGTGTGAAACGAAATTTATGGGTGGCGAGACACCAGTCTGGGGCGTATGCTTCTGGGTCTGTTTCACCCCTAAAGAGGCTCATTTTCTTAAAAATCTTACGACAGCCCAGCTTCACCTGTTTTTTTTTTTGAAGTAAGGAAAATGACAGTTATCAGAGTAAAGGGTTCCGCCAATAGCTTTATCGTGCATGCTGGGTATTAAAGGACGCTATGAATTTAGTGAAGTCATCAGGAAGTTAGTCTGAAATGTACAAGGGAGAAGGTGGGCGGGGCCGATCCATAGCATGATAAAATAGATTTGTGTAGCCGCCCGACAAAATGAGGCACATTTCGACACTACCTGATTCCACAAAATCATTAAAAGACAACACAGGGTGAATTATATCAATTTTTCGTTTACTGTATTTTTTTTTAATCGAGTCACCATCAACAATTTTGACTAGCAGCTGAAACCTCAAACGCGTTTTTCACAGAACTGTGCTTGTATCACTTCCTGACTTTGATAGGCCATAATTATCTTCCCTGCTAATTAAATTACAGTAAAAAATTTTTTACTGAATGAAAAGACTTTGAATAACCTATTTGGTGATACCATTTATCTCCATACCACCAAAATGCACGTTGTGTCTTATTTTGTCTGGCGGCTACACATTTGGTGATTTAGATCATGGTAGAAAGGGGGATGGGGAAGGGAGAGAGGGTGTCTGCAGAGAGTAGTGAGGGTGGGGGGGGGGGTGAGGGCTCTTTCTCACAAATTGTATGCGGTCGTTTATACCACAAATTATTGAGGAATTAAAAATAGAATTTCGTCATTTTATTTGATCACAGGTGTGGGTAGATGCCGGGACTCAGATCTTTTTCTCTTCGTCCATTGCCCTGGGTACTCTGACTGCACTGGGAAGTTACAACAAGTTTAGGCATAATTCATACAGGTAATCTAGTGCGCACGGTGTAGTTTGCCTAGTGAGCACACAGTATTCAGTGTTCATACGGGGGGCAAATGGCATTCATGAGGGGAGGACACGTTGGTGTAGAGTCAAAGTGCAAGCCACTCATGCCGAAGGTACCAGGTTCGATCCCCGGTCGGTGCAGGTATGTCGGGATATTTTGGGGGGGGGGGGGGAACACCTATCTCCGATCCTATGGTAGGTAGGATGGAGAACATCAGATTGAACAAGGCCGCTGCCCGGGCAAAATTCTAAAAAAAATAATCCCTGCTACAAAAACACATAGAAACTGAACAAGGAAAATAAAAACAAGAAAAGTGATGTGTAAATGCCATTAGCGGCGGACCCCCTGAAATGAAGACCTAAATACAAATGGCATCCATTGACTTCATGGAATATCTAGTCTATATTTCACTAACTTGCAACCTTTGGCATGACTAACTGACCAAACTATACACTCTTCAGGCCTTAAATTTGGCAGGAAGGTGGCAATTGAGATTTGGAAGATGATGGCTATCATTAAAAGTTGTTTACTTTAAGCATGTATTTTAAAAAAATAACAATGTTTATTGCTATGTAACATCTGTATTTTTAGCATGTTTGTTTCCTAATTTATAGTACCGTGCATGTCATAAAAAGTAACTGTATCAAGCGTTCAGTTTGATGTGTAATGTTCTGGTACGCATGAGTTCTGAAGCAAGACTGTAGTTTATTACTTTTATTATATGAGGGGGGGGGGGGCACATGATTGTTTATTCCGGGCAATGCCCGGTTGGTCATCTAGTATATTAATAATTGCGAAGGGTGGCTGAAATTGGAACCACTGGCAAAAGAGGCTATCATTTCAAAGACCTTGGCTCGATTTGATTCTCCAGAGAAATTCAACATTAAACATTTGCGGCTTTAGCAGTGTGACAGAGAGTTAGAATAAATCGGAACTGTGAAATAAATAGTCTGACAAGTGCCGCAATGCATTTTAAACAAGCGTCGAAGTCTGCATTTGTTATACCTCTTCTACATACTAACAGATGACCAGTTTCTTTCTGAAAGTGGAGGTAGAACAAACAAGATTGCGAATTATGTGCTCGTCTTCATTCATTCGCTCAGACTTTTTAAAAAATCCGATGCGACTGGGACGCGACAGTAACACAACCAAGTCGCATGTGTGCGCCTAAGCTATCAATGGAAAGCGCGATTTTGTTTTTCTTACTACAGTTCGGAAGTAGTTCTGAACAGAAATCGGCCATTTGCACGGTAGCTCCATTATAGTTTGACTGGGTAGTTTGATCAGAGAGGATGTAGTTTATAAAGCGGAATTACCTTTGCCAAATTGCGAAACTAGATCTCGGCGGTAACGAGAATAGGAAGGGATGGTCTTCAGCAAAGACAGTGTACGTGTCAAGTTACGGTGGTTTGTTCATATTTTTGGGTTGGTTGAAACTATTTAAGCCTTTTGTAAGCTCTTACTCACCATGGGATTGGAATCACTTTTGCCACATTGCGAAACTAGGTCACGGCGGTAACGAGAATAGGAAGGGATGGTCTTCAGCAAAGACAGTGTACGTGTCAAGTTACGGTGGTTTGTTCATATTTTTGGGTTGGTTGAAACTATTTACAGCCTTTTGTAAGCTCTTACTCCCCACGGCATTGTACAAACGGGTCATATTTACCGCTGCGAGCTACTTTCTGCTCCATGCTAACAATGGCTTCGCGGAGCCTTCGGTGTCTCGCAGTGCAACTCGACCAAAAAGGGATTTCTTTCTGTAAATACATACTCTCTGGTTTGATGTTCATTATTTGTATATCGATGGTGTCAGGAGCAAACCGGCCAAGTCGGAATAAGCAAGTTTTACGGGAGAAACAAAAAACTGCCGCTAAAACTAATGGGAAATGGACCCATCAGGTTTAATCACATGCTTATTTTGAGTATTTCTACTGAATAATGGCAACAGCTACTTTTACAGGATTCCAGGCTTCATAAATTGGTACTATATAAAGTAATATGAAAATTTTGGACTTGGTCGGTTTGCGCCTGACACCATCGATATACTGTCTGATTTTTTTTCCCCCCAGAGATTCGGTGTTGTTTGCCTGCGTCAACTCGGGCACGTCATTTTTCTCTGGTTTTATTGTGTTCACCATCTTGGGGTATATGGCCAAGCAACAGGATAGAGACGTGGAGAATGTGGCTGAGTCAGGTAACCAACAACTGACCTGCTGACAATGTTAAAATCGGGCAAAAAGAAAAACTTGTATGTAGCGAAGCCCTGCGTGAGAAATAAAACCCAAACGATACAAAGCAAACTAAAGAGAAGACAGAAAATGCTCAAATTTTCGGCTTTCGCCTTTATCAAGTCGTACAATATTTTCTTTTTGCCCGATTTCAACATTGCTGAGTCTTCAGAGCTAGAGAGCTCCTCCCGAAATACTCCTAACAACAGCCTTAATTAATTATTGTTTCCGTTTCTGTTTGTTTTCCTCATTTTGTTGTTGTTGTTGTTGTTGTTGTTGAAAGGGAAAGGGGCAAAGTTAGGGATTCGATAAGATTTAGGGTTGAGGATAAGTGTAACTGCTGGTTTAGGGATAGGTAGGTATACGAACGCGCCCCTAGCGCCAAATGCTTGGAGTGCGTACGTACAAGTAGCAACAGCCATTTTCTTGTCATTATTGTCCGGCAAGGCTGAAAGCCCCAACCCCCTTCCCTCCACTCATGAAAATTACTACCTCCTTAGAAGTCGTGCGTTTGAAACCTCTTGCACTAACAGCTTATAGTTGCTGAATTTCGCAGTTAGGCGGGTTGTGACCATGCTTATGTGAGTTGTAACTGTGAACTCCGGTGTTCTTACAGGACCGGGCCTGGCTTTCATTGCATACCCGGCGGCCGTAGCACAAATGCCGCTAGCCCCTTTGTGGTCAGTGCTCTTCTTCTTGATGATCATACTGTTGGGGCTGGACAGTCAGGTAAGGCCTTTGTCCTCTGGTGGTGGTGATGCTGGTGGTGGTGGTGGTGATGGTGGTGATGGTGATGGTGATGGTGGTGGTAGTGATGGTGGTGGTGGTGGTGGTGGTGGTGGTGATGCTGGTGGTGGCGGTGCTGCTGCTGCTGGTGGTGATGGTGATGGTGGTGGTGGTGATGGTGGTGATGCTGATAGTGGTGATGGTGATGCTGGTGTTGGTGGTGGTGATGCCGGTGGTGATGGTGATGGTGATGCTGGTGGTGATGCTGGTGGTGGTGATGGTGGTGGTGATGGTTGTGGTGATGGTGGTGGTGATGATGCTGGTGGTGGTGATGTTGGTGGTGGTGATGCTGGTGGTGGTGATGCTGGTGGCGATGATGGTGGTGGTGATGGTGGTAGTGGTGATGATAGTTGTGATGGTGATGGTGGTGGTAGTGATATGGTGGTGGTGATGGTGGTGGTGATAATGGTGGTGATGGTGGTGGTGATGTTAGTGGTGGGGGTGGTGATGTTTGTGGTGGTGGTGATAGTGGTGGTGGTGGTGGCGGTGGTGACGGTCGCGGTGATAGTCATGATGGTGGTGGTGGCAGTGGTGGTAATGATGTTGGTATTAGAAATACAACTTTTGTGACTTGATGTGAAACGAACCAATGAATTAAATAACAGTGAAAGCAATGTTCTGGCTATAGGAAATCTGTAGCTTTTTTTTTTTGTAAACCTCTGAGCTTGTAGTTTTAGAGACCTCTTGGTCTGAAACTCTACAGAATAATTATGATTCGTATTGTAATCCATGACGGCTCTTGTCAACAGCATCCCCTCCGCTCCGCTATTTTTACGGACAGTGGCGTAAAACACTCTTTGCCTCTGTATGCTTGTCCACAGCATTCGTTCCGCTCCTTACCGCTATAGAGGCAAAATGAGTTTTTCATACCGTCATTTTTTCGTAAAAACAGCGGAGCGGAAGCTGTGGCCGAGACCACTAAACCAGATTCATAAACATAACAATACAAGCAGCTGTGCCTGGGTTTACTGATATGTGTTCCTGGGCGACTTGATCCCTGTTATAATAATTGTATAGCAAAAACATTACAATTAAGCACGAAATCTTTATTAACATTTGAACACACATATTATTATACACGCTAAAAAAAGGGGAAAAAAATCTAAATCTGGGCACATCTTAATACAGGATCTTTGTTCTCCCTTTTCGTTGCATGGTTAATTCATGGCGATTAAAAATGCGATTCAACGCCTCACCGCTCGCGAGAAATATCAGGAAAAAAAATTACATTTTCCAACAAAAACAAATCAAGGCCAAACGAAATTTAAAGGAGGCCTTGTGGAAGTTGGTGTGGTTCGAAATGGTTATGTCAATTTTGCTGCAGTTGATGAGAAAACGTGTCTGTTTTTCTCCAAATCCTCGAATATGTAACTTTATAGACTGGTTTTCTGGTAGTATTCGATACACGGTGTCCATCTACGGTTCTCAACCTTTTTCAAGCAATCGGCCCCCCGTAGGCTCCAAATTTTCTTTCATCGCCCCCGCCCCCCCCCCACACACACAAACAAAATATCCGTACTCAAATCCAATGGATACATTTCACAAGGAGACAGACTACACACATATTTATGATGTTGTTTCTCAAAGCTTTCTTTATGACAATAGCTATGTTGGTATTTTCATTATAAAACTGAAAACATTCTTTATCAAATGCACAAAAAAGCACCCTTTTTCTATTCATAAAATCCTTCTATACACGGTTTAACAAGTCAGTAACTACCATGAATTGCCCCCAAATTGTCCTCCATTCACGTTTTCTCCAGTCACTCACCCCAAATATCGCAACTTTTCACTGTTTTCGCCCCCCCCCCCCAACCTGTCGCTTCTTACTTTGTTTTCGCCCCCCTCCCCGCCAATATTGAAAACCTTTCATCGTTTTACGCCCCGCTCCCCCCCCCCCCGTCTCCCCTTACTTTGTTTTCGCCCCCCCTCCCGCCCATATCGAAACCTTTCATCGTTTTCGACCCCCTCCCCTCCCCCGGTCGCTCTTACTTGTTTTCGCCTTCCCCCCCCCCCCCAATATCGCCACCCTTCATCGTTTTCGCCCCCCCCCCACCGTCACCTCTTACTTTGTTTCCCCTCCCCCCTGGAAATCAAAATCGCCCCCGGGGGGCGATATCGCCCAAGGTTGAGAACCACCGGTGTACATGATCAAAAAAATACATCAGTTGCATCCTTGCACCATTCAATCACATTAATCATGCCTATGTTCAAGTGCTGTTGCTTGTTGTTTCCCCCGCAGTTTGTTGGCGTGGAAGGTGTGATAACTACGGTCGTGGACCAGTACCCTCATCTACTACGCAAGGGTTACCGTAAGGAGATATTCGTGGCCATATGCTGCATTATCATGTTCTTTATAGGTCTATCCATGGTGGCTGAAGTAAGTATACTTTCGTTTATACTTTATACCTTGTATGTGCACTTTATAACAGACAGACAGACTTAGATAGATAGATAGATAGATAGATAGATAGATAGATAGATAGATAGATAGATAGATAGATAGATAGATAGATAGATAGATAGATGACTGGATGGATGGATGGATGGATGGATGGATTGATGGTTGGATTGATGGTTGGATATTGATTAATTGATTTGCTATTGTACAACGTTATGTAATGTAATTTCACCACGTCAGTTGTCCAGCTGTTGAGTCCACACCTGTTCAGTAGTGTATATCTATGGTCCACACTGATTTAGACTACTGAGAAATGTCAGTGTAATTTTCCCTCAGATTTTATTGTCCTCTCTGGCTGACTGATTGGTTGGCTGGTTGGTTGGTTGACTGGTTGGTTGGTTGGTTGGTTGATTGGTTAGTTGGTTGGTTGGTGCGTTGGCTGGTTGGCTGGCTGGCTGGTTGGTTGGTTGATTGCTTGGTTGGTTGGTTGGTTGGTTGGTTGGTTGGTTGGTTGGTTGGTTGGTTGGCTGGCTGACTGATTGGTTGGTTGGTTGGTTGGTTGGATGGTTTGTTGGCTGGCTGGTTGGTTGGTTGGTTGGTTGGTTGGTTGGATGGTTGGTTGGTTGGTTGGTTGGTTGGTTGGTTGGTTGGTTGGTTAGCTGGCTGGCTGGCTGACTGGCTGGCTGGCTGGTTGGTTGTTGGTTGATTGGTTGGCTGGTTGGTTGGTTGGTTGGTTGGTTTTTTGGTTGGTTGGTTGGTTGGTTGGTTGGTTGGTTGGTTGGTTGGTTGGTTGGTTGGTTGGTTGGTTGGCTGGCTGGCTGGTTGGTTGGTTGATTGGTTGGTTGGTTAGCTGGCTGGCTGGCTGACTGGCTGGTTGGCTGGCTGGCTGGTTGGTTGGTTGGTTGGTTGGTTGGTTGGTTGGTTGGTTGGTTGGTTGGTTGGTTGGTTGGTTGGCTGGCTGGCTGGCTGGCTGACTGACTGGCTAGTTGGCTGGCTGGCTAGTTTGGCTGACTGACTGGCTGGTTGGTTGATTGGTTGGTTGGTGGGTGGATGGTTGTCTAAAAAATATTATTATCATACTCTGATGCTCTGCATACTTTGTCTGTGTGTCTCCAGGGAGGTATGTACGTCTTTCAGCTGTTTGATTACTATTCTGGGAGCCGAATCATTCTGTTGGTAGCTTTCTTTGAACTGATAGCTGTGGCTTATGTGTATGGTAAGTATTGTATTTACAACGTAATAGTATTGTAACACTTTGCGCTGAACAAAACATAGGTGCGCAGTAGTTAGAACCAAAATATTCCAGGTTCGAATCCAGCTCTGGATGGGGCCAATCGCAATAATTTTTCGTGGTATTTTAAGGCTGTCATTTCATCAGCGGACGGAACTGGGGGGACACGTTGTTATAGAGGCCAGGCGCTCACCGTTCATGCCGAAGGTACTGGGTTCGATTCTCGATCGGTGCAGGTATGTTGGAATTTTATTTTTCGAAGGGGGGGGGGGGAGAGAGAGACGGGGGGATTTCTCTTTCTGATCCTATGGTAGGTAGGATCGAGCACCTAGCCTTCTCGGATAAGAATGAAAAAAGTCCAAGGGCCCGTGTACAGGTTGTGCACGTTATAGATACCTTGGCAATTGGAAATCGAGAAGAACAGGCCGAACAAGGCCGCTGCCCGGGCAAAATTTAAACAAAAAAAAAAAGACCCTATCACAAAAACACATAAAAGCATTAGCACACAAAATAAAACGAGAAAATTGAGGTGTAAATGCCAAGAGCATGTTTTACTTTTTCATGGGTCAGCTAGCCCCCTCCCGAATGTGTGGTATGCGGTGGCCAACAAGACCAATAAGACTTTTATACCCATTTACAAAACTTTTTCCACAGCTATACAAAACAAGTTGGAGAACTTGACCAGTGTTATAAAATTACATGAATGTATTCAATTCTATAGTTAAATTTAGAAGCTCTGAACACGAAACATGAATAAAAAACGTATACCCAAAATAGACCGTGAAGCGCGCAAAGTGGCCGTTATCGTTCCGACGCGCCGTAAAACGCAACTCAAACTTAACGTCAAACTCAGTAAAATAGCACAGCGGAGCGAATGCTGTGGACAAAGACCACTTATGGGCTGATGAGATGTTTAAAAATGTGAACTTTGTGTGAATTTCAGGTAGAGGTTCTAGCCTGTGACGAGATGTTGAAAATGTTAACTTTGTGTGAATTTCAGGTATACGGAGGTTCTATGACAATATCCTGATGATGATCGGTCAGTCCTGGATGAGACACACTCTACCATACATGATAGTGTGCTGGACCGTTTTCTCTCCTATATTCTGTATAGTAAGTGCACCCGTCCAGTGGCCTCAGCTGGGGAAATGTGTTTGTGTGTGAGCGAAGACACAGGATACCGAGAAGAATCAATTCGTCATAATTCCGTCCGCCGACTTGGGCGCGTATCATCGATGTCAACAATGCAACAATTCGCACCACACCCCTTCATAATTGAACGACACAGAGTAATGCTCACCGTATTCGTACGCGCTCAATTTGTAGACATGCATTAGGAGAAGGAATGGTTCGTCTTGGTATTCTGTGTTTCGGATGTGTATACGGGAAGGGGTTGTGGCAAGGGGAGGGAAGAACGTCTACTGCTTCCTTTTCGTCAGTCGAAAACACGCGAAAATTAACAGACAATTTTGTGCACTATATAAAATATTGTTACTAGTATGTACGTCCCCCAAGCTTTTGGCGCTGGGGTTACGTATTTTAAGGCATTTAGTGTCTCCACGGCTAGAGGGCTCCTCTCGAAATAGTCTTAACAGCAGCCTTAATTAATTCTTTTTTCAGATGTCTTTTGGTTGAAAAGGAGGGGGAGCGGGGTGGGGCAGGCTTGGGGATTCGATCAGATTTAGGGTTGAGGATAAGGACGGGGTTAGGAATAGGTACGTACACGTATGTACTCCTAACACAGAACGCTTGGGGTGCGTACGTACTTACAAAAACATCCATTGGGATATCTACTTGGCTGTCTTAATGCAGCTGCCATAGAATGCTCGAGCCGAGCTCGACGGCCACAGTACTCTGAGTGCCATAACCCTCCCAACGATTCCATACTGACAGTTATCACCCTTGATTTTACACTGACAGTTATTGCACTTGGTTTTATACCCATAGTTAGCTCCCTTGATTGTATACGAAGAGTTATTACCCATGACCTAAAACTAGCAGTTATCGCCCTTAATTTGCTCATAGATATTTTTTTTTGTTTTCTGCATTTCCGTAATGTTGTGAAAGGTATCGCCCTTGAGTTACTACGCTGATAATTATCGCTCTTTATTTTACACTGGTACTTTACATGACATTTATCGACCTTGGTTTCACACTGAAAGTTATCGCCTGTGATTTCCCACACTTATCACCATTGGCTACAGTTTTCGCCCTTGGTTTGCATGTTTTAAACTACCATGGCATGTTCCCTTTAATCAACATGGGGACACGGGTGGTCTAGAGGCAAGATGCTCCTCTTTCGTGCCGATGGCCCTGGGTTCGAACCTCGGTCGGTGCAGGCATGTTAGAATTTTTTTTCGGGGGAAAACAATTCCTGTCCTTGATCCTACGGGAAGGTAGGACCGAGCACCTAGTCTTCTCGGATAAGTACGAAAAACTCGGAGAGCCCGTGTGCATGTTGTGCACGTTATAGATACCTTGGCAGTTGAAAGTCGAGAAGTGCCCGGGCAAACTTCCAGAAAACTAATCCCTACAAGAGAAACGCACAGAGTTCAAGTTCAAGTTTAGTTTAATATAGGCCTGACGGCCAATTCAAAATACACAGAAGAATCATGCCAACAATGTTTGAAAACATTAAAAACAAACAAACAGACAAAACGCACGTCATTCACTCTCTCCGCTCCCTGCTGCAATGTATACACTTACTTACTATAGTATACAATAAAATACAACTTGTAATTGCCCGCAACAGTCATCGTTTTTCAACCCCCCCCCCCCCCAACAGATCTGTTCTCACCTTTATCTGTTGTGAATCTATATTTCAGTAACTTGCAACCTTTGGCATGACTAACTGACCAAACTATACACTCTTCAGGCCTTAAATTTGGCAGGAAGGTGGCAATTGAGATAAGGAAGATGATGGCTATCATTAAAAGTTGTTTACTTTAAGCATGTATTTTAAAAAAATAACAATGTTTATTGCTATGTAACATCTGTATTTTTGCATGTTTGTTTCCTAATGTATAGTACCGTGCATGTCATAAATAGTAACAGTATTAGGGGTTCAGTTTGGTGCATAGTGTTCTGGTGCGCATGAGTTCTGAAGCAAGACCTTAGATTATTATTTTTATTATGAGAGAGAGAGAGAGAGGGGGGGAGGGGAGCGAGCACATGATTGTTTATTCCGGGCAATGCCCGGTAGGCCTTCTAGTTTACTGTAATTGAAAATATCATTAAGATTTATTTTTTCACACAAAGAAGAATACAGTTTTCAGACCTCGCCAGGAGAAGTCACAGAAACAAATAAGAAAAATGAAGTGTAAGCGCCAAGGGCAGCGAACCTCCTAAAATAAAGAGCTAAAACACTTTCTTTAATCTTCTCCAGTCAGTGTTTATCTTGAGCGCCATCAACTATTCTGAACTGGAGTACAAACGATCGAACGATCGTGTCTACAAGTATCCTGAGTGGGGCATTGCCATCGGGTGGACACTCGCAGCTTCCTCAGCTGTATGGATCCCTCTCGTTGGAATTTACAAGTTTGTCAAGAACGGCGCAACAATGGAGGTGAGTTAACCCGTTGTCACCCAGTGTTCAGTATTTTGAAACTCGTCATTTCATTCCTAAAATTTGGTACAAATTTTTAATTTATCAAATTATCAATACATAAGTTTTTAAGACTAGTAATTAACCCATTCTTCTAATGGTATAAAAATAAAGGGCACCACTTCAGACCGAAAGAAATCAGCACAAAATCATTGATGATGAGATGCGTAGGGTCATCCACAAAACTCAGCGATTACTAGATAGATAGGACAGTACACAGTGTGCAGTGGTGCCCACCGAGCATTTTTCAGAAGGAAGCGCATATCCGTACAGTTGTACGGATATGGACAGTGCATATCCGTACAACGCACACAATTCGATGACGTAGAACATACGCCAGAATACTATATTACTGACTTTGTTAATTTGCATAGTTTTTAAAAATATGAATCGGCTTAGTATCAAAACAATCCGACTTCTACTCGGAGATTGCGTGATCGGCACTAATAATTTATTATACTTGAGTGTACGTCGATCACCAATGGCTACCCCAACCCCTTTTCGCCTGATTAGTCAATCTGACTACCGCCCATTGATACAAACTGACTAGACCCTCACGCCCCCAGGTCCATCTGACTATTCCATGTGTTGTCACTTTAAATTCGAGAACACCACACCAAGTTTTGTTTCATCAAACCTTCACCAGTCGCGCTTTTTGGTAAACATGTTGTACGGATGTGCACTGTCCATATCCATACAACAGGTTGTGCGAATATACACTTCCTTTTCAGAAACTGATGATGTCATGGGCTCATGTGTTCGTGAAAATGAAGGATCGGAGAAAATCAATTAGCGACACAAAGCAAACTCAATATAATTATTATAATACTTCCCCATGATTTCAAGTCTCCAAATCTAAAAAAGAACCCGCTGCAGGTCCGAAGCAAGGCACATGGAGAATTTCAGAGCTGTGCGAGCAGTGGTGGGTCTTGTTAAGAAGCTCGCGAGTTGTTGTTTGTTTATTATTATTGTATAAGATCTACTTCTGCAGCATTCGTGAACTATTTTAAATCATTCTTATGTGACTGAGAATGTTTGCTTATCTATGCCTGCACACTTGAGACTTCCACGGACAATCTGTGTCAACATTGGTAGACTTAAATTTTTGAAGAAAGGTTTAAAGAAGAACAAGAAAGAAACTTATGAACGTCTTGAAAAGAAAATCACAGGGAAAAAACGTTAAAACTGAACACAGATTGTAAGTGGTCTTTTCCACAGCATCCGTTCCGCTCCGCTATTTTGCGGAAAAATGACGTATAACAAAGTAAAACACTCTTTGCCTCTGTATACTTGTCCACAGCATCCGTTCCGCTCGGCTCCTCACCGCTGTGGAAGCCAAAAGTGTTTTACTTTATCATGCGCCATTTTCCGTAAAATAGCGGAGCGGATGCTGTGGACAAGAACACTAACATTTTGTTCCCTTTAATCTCGTTTGGGGCATCATGATTTCCAGAGCTGTGACACATTATTTGTAAAATTCAGAATATATTCAAGTTATGTATGTACATGTACGCAGAGTGGTCAGACATTAGTGCTAAATTAACTTGTGTTTTGTAGGCCTCATTACTTTTTGTTAGTGATATTACAAAATGCTTATGGGCATTTCTTCATTTTTGCTGTTGAAAATTGTAATCAGTCTTCCACCATTTTGTCCCAAGTGATGTTGGGAAATGTGACGGTACTTCATCAATTTCTTAAGTGACATTTGGAAACAGTGTGTATTTCATCACTTTTGTAACTGATATTACAAAACGTCATAATTCATGTATATCGCTACAGTTAAATTGTAACTGAAATGACAAAAAGAAACAGGTATTCCATCATCATCACATCAATAGTCATCATTTCCTTTCGTCTTGCAGGTGCTTAAGTTGCTTCTAGTGCCCTACCACCTCCACTCACATCAGAAACGACCTCAGGATCAGAACGAGCGAACCCTTCGAGACTTTGAGATTGAGCAAAGAGGACACGCCGCTGTTCGCTCTCCTAGCTCGTTGTCCGATAACTTGGCTTTTGAGCCGGACAAGGAAGTGGAATTCACTCAGTTTTAGACCATTGGTTATACCCGTTGGCCCTTTATAAGGGTACGAGAAAGCTTTACTAGGGGAGGGGGATTTTCAACTTTTTTTTTTTCTTCGAGAGACTTTTCAAAGTCCCGACTATCTATCTATCTATCTGTCTATCTATCTATATATCTATCTATCTATCTATCTGCCTGCCTGCCTGCCTGTCTGTGTCTGTGTCTGTGTCTGTCTGTCTGTCTGTCTGTCTGTCTGTCTGTCTATCTGTCTGTTTGTCTGTCTATCTGTCTGTATGTCTGTGTGTCTGTGTGTCCGGCCGTCTATCTATCTGTCTATATATCTATCCATCTGTCTGTCTATCTGCCTAGCTATCTATCTATCGGTCTGCCTGTCTGTCTGTCTGTCTGTCTATCTCTCTATGTCTGCCTGATTTGAGGTCTTTATTTTAAGAGGTTCGCTGCCCTTGGCATTTACACCTCACTTTACTTGTTTTATTATTTCTTGTTCTGGCGGGGCGGGGGGGGGGGGGGAGATGATATGGATGAATTTTAATCTATTAATTTCAATTTTGCCCGGGCAGCGGCCTTTCGGCCTGCTCTTTACGATTTCCAACTGCCAAGGTATCTTTAACGTGCGCAACATGCACACGGGCCCTCCGAATTTTTTCGTCCTTATCCGAGAAGACTAGGTACTCGATCCTACCCCCCAATAGGACCAGGGACTTGAAAATATGAGAAAAATCCAATTTCCAAGAACTACTCGATCCTACCCCTCAATAGGACCAGGGACTTGAAAATATGAGAAAAATCCACTTTCCAACATGCCTGCACTGCCCGGGTTTAGAACCCGGGACCCTTGGCATGAGAGGCGAGCACCTTGCCTCTAGACCACCTTGTCTGCCTGTCTGTCTCTCTGTCTATTTATTATCTATCTATCTTTCTACCTATCTATCTATCTATCTATCAATCTATCTATCTATCTATCTATCTATCTATCTATCTATCTATCTATCTATCTATCTATCTATCTATCTATCTATCTATCTATCTATCTATCTATCTATCTATCTATCTATCTATCTATCTATCTATCTATCTATACACATACACATGCACGCATAGACCGACAGAGAGAGAGAGAGAAAGAGAGAGAGAGAGGTACTAACAGGTAGAGAAAGACACATATGCACATATTACGAGGAGCAAACCAAATGTTTGCCACCTGAATATGAATAAACTGAGATAGAGGACTGAAATTGTGCACTCACTTTAGTCTTTCTCTATAAAGTCGCCCTACACAGCTGCACACTTCTGCCACTGATGGATGACCTTGACAAGACCTTGAGAATAGAAGACCTTCCCCCCTACCCCCCCCCCTCCCCGCGTCACAAAACCAATCTTGTACCGCTACGTTCACTGCATCATCACTTTCAAAATGTCTTCCTTGCACGTGCTTTTTCAGTTTTGGGGAACAAATAAAAGTCTGATGGGGCCAGTTCTGGCGACTCAAGGTGTCCGAGTATAGTATTAGTATGATTATTGTTATTATTTCATATCCCCTTTGCCAGTTCGTTATTTATTGGTCCAGCAAATAACTTTATTATTGATTATTCCTCTCAGAAAAAGACCACAGTGACGAGTACTTCCTACAGCGAAACGGAGGAACAAGTGCCACAGGACGTAACGTTTGCACCTGCTGGAGCAACAGGTCCCATCGGGAAAGGGTTATCTCTATTTCAGTCACCTAAACTACCGGACAAGCCACCCGGGGTGTCCGTGTAGGGGGAGCTAGTGTGAAGTTACGGGGGGGGGGGATGCATTAATGTCAAAATGGTACATTAGTTTATGTGTATATCTATATCTAGCGGCACACGTATTTTTGTCTGGCTCCAAATCATTGCTGAAGTTGGGAATACTCTATAAGCAAACAATCTTCTTTTAAGCGATTGCAAAGAGAAAAGTGTTTTTAAAATTGATAGTTATCTAACTGGTGATCTACTCAGCTTCTTTAAAGGAAACATATTTTTAAAATTGTTAGTTATCTAAGTGGTAATTTAATCAGCCTCGTTAAAGGAAACGTGTTTTTAAAATATATAGTTATCTAACTGGTGATCTGCTCAGCCCCTTTAAAGGAAACGTGTTTTTAAAATTGCTAGTTATCTAACTGGGGATCTACTCAGCCCCTTTAAATGAGACGTATTTTTAAAATTCATAGTTTTCTAACTGGTGATCTGCTCAGCCCCTTAAAAGGAAACGTGTTTTCAAAATTGTTCGTCATCCAATTGGTGACCTCTGCAGTCTCTTGTATAGACAATGTCTTTTTAAAATTTGCGAGCTATTCATAAATGTTGCTATTCATATCTATCCCCGTCACTAGCAGAAGACGACGTGGTATGACTTTGAGAAACATCCACTTAAACAACAGGAATATGCTGGGGTTCACTGGTACGGGGATATGTTGGACTAGAGGCAAAGTGTATTGTCAGATAAAAGTTAGTTTTTGAATGAACAAGACTATGCCAGCTCTAAGACTCAGGTTTTTCCTAAACAAATGAGTTATAATTATTTTTTTAAAACCTCATTATTACTCAGGAAACTGTCGAAAGCTAAGGAAATATGACATCATCTATGGTCTTAAAATGTTTAACTTTTTTTTTTTTTTAAGAACACTGTAATAGCTAGGATCATAATATATAATATTATCCTGCCTGCCTCAGAATTTAAGAGTGAGGGCTATGGCACACTGGTCGTATTAAGATACGAATGAACGCGAGTTCTCAGCACGATGGTGCAAATGAGCGCGAGCAAAGAAGAAGCTCCAGGGAATTCAGTACTAGGGTTTCTTTCGTGGGTCGCCAATCTATCCGTTTATACATGACCATTGTGCCAAAGCTGTAAGTTCTTCTGGGGGAATCCAAGATGCCCTCATTGTGTCTCAACAGTTAAACACTTTTCCCATAAATTACACATGTTTAAAGTATAATAATCTAGGTATATGCATTTGTTAGCAAACAAAAGTATCACTATCTCCCTTTTGCAGTGTTTTGAAAATTAATCCCTTTTAACTACTGTCGCCGTGAAAACTAGATTTTCTCAAATCCAGTTTATATCAAGATCCTTTTATTTCGGTTATTTTAAATTGTAAATATGCATCTAAATCACAGCATTGGTGTGTAAGTGACGGAGAAACAAAACTTGGAACTGATGGAGCAGTAAATAGTTAACAGTGATGCTGTTTCAGTATTGAAAGTGCTAAGGTTAAATTATGTAATTATAAAGTTATATAACAAAGACTGCCACTTCATTACGGATAATTTGGAAAGAGATTCGTAGATTCTATCCAGTGAGATGTTAAGTGATATATTTTCAGGCTTAAAGATCCTCTTCCTATTGTACATATTCTCTTTGGCTGGTTTAAAGGGCAGCGAAATACGAAACGTAACTTTCGATAAACTTTCGCTATTCATTTGTAATCAATCATGTATCCAGACATTGTAATAGATTGCAGCCACTTGTAAAGGATGCAGGGTTCCTATGGTTTTGAATTGGTGATGACAGTATTGTGTGGACATGTCCCTGATACTGAGTAAGGGTGTTTAGTGCTGTGCACTCAAATAGTAGATTAATCACTGGGGTAGCGCTTTAAAAGTTAATTGGTAGATCGCGCCTGTGTGCAAGAGACGTGTGCTCAGAGAGAGAGAGAGAGCGAGCGGGAGGGGGGGGCGAGAAAGAGAGAGGCAGAGAGAGAGAGAGGGAAAGAGAGAGACCGTGAGAGATGGTGACGGACAGACAGAGAAGGCGAGAGAGAAAAATACTGATTTTGATGCATGAAAGTCTTAATTTCGCAGATTTTTATAAGCAAGAATTGTTGCCTTTGAAATTCCAAAATGCAAACCAGTGCATTCCATTTGTTTACGTATTTATTCTTACATGTGTTAACATTATTTTACCTTCAATATATTTCTGTGGTTATATATTTTACATTATTTCTGTCATTGTGCCTTCTGATTGTGTCACTACACAAAGAATGAAATTTTAATGTAGATCTAAGTGTCTGTGTTCAAAAACAAATTCCCATCTTGGTCATTTTGATGATAAATGAAGGCGTCGATTGGATGGATGGATGGATGGATGGATGGATGGATGGATGGATGGATGGATGGATGGATGGATGGATGGGTGGGGGATGACAAAATGGATGACTAAACGATGAATAAATGGGGGAAAAACAATTGTCGAATCCACAATGTGGAGATTTTATGGAGTGTAAGAGTGTCGAAAGAATGAAAGAAAAGATTGAAAAAAAGGAAAGAAGAGGCTTGAGATGAAATGATAACTTTATTTTGCCTCATAGTTACAATAAATGTTCATTTTGAAAAATCCATTCATTTCCAAACATCTTTGATACCGTATAAATGGTAAACCACATTTTTGTTTTTTAATATCTTGGTTTGAAATATGGAATAATATATTATATACATTTATGTGATCCATGTTCACAATATGCACTGAATATTACCTTAGTTTTAGCAAAGATATTGATACGATAAGATAGAACAGACATTTCTTCGCGCCTCTAAAACACAATTTGCGTCCTGATCAGAGGCGGGGGCCCATGGCATTTGCATGAAAAGAGTGTTTGGTATAGTGATAAATCAATCATACATTTGTGTTACAGTGTTACCGTGACTGAATAAAAAAAAACGGCCAAAGTTTTCCTACAGTGACTGAAGTTATTTTTACAAAATAAGCTACTTCGGTCAAAGCCAACAGTAATAATAGTTGAACAGTAATTCGGCCTTTCCTATGAATTATTTTTTTTTAAATACGCCATTGTTTATGACTTCAGCGCGTTCAGTGGCGGTGCCAAATCTGTGCACGCAAAAAGTGCCGGCTGTTCTCTCTTATCGTACCTAGTATCTTTGATTTTAGACAAGTACCGGTGTAGCAGGCCAGATTATACCCCCGCCAGACTATACCCGGGGTTAAACTGGCCTAGCCCAGAATATCCCCCGGGGTATATTCTGGGCTAGGCCAGTTTATACCCCGGGGTTTACTTTGGGCTAGGCCAGACTATACCCCCCTAGTCCAGATTATACCCCCTACTTTTTTTTAAAAACAAGACAAGGCCGTAGTTTATTTCAGCTTTAGTTTGAATTGTTCATTATCACTGTCATCAGATATCATATTGAAGCATACATTTTTGACTCTTGTAAATTATGATACATTTAAAAGGACATAAACATGCTTAAAAAGCATTGATATACAAAAGGATTGAAAATCAATTGAAACTGATATGATTAAACTTTAACACTAATTTTACTTGTGTCCGTTGGTATTATTATTGTTTTGGTTTTTTTATAATTAGTTGTCCATGAGTTAAACATGTATTGTAATTTTTTTGTTTGGCACCACTAACATATACTTAGTGGCAAGGTATGAACTAATTATAAGACTCATAAGTGTAAAGTTATCTGAATCTTATTATAATTTTTGAAAATCAGAAATGTGCTTGATATGTCGGAACAACTAGATCTATATATAAAGTTACACTGATGCAGAGAGAAAGGCCAGAAAAGAATACATAGAGAAAAAAACAACAACAACATTTTAACAACTGGACTGGCAGATGGTGCAATTCCATCATCCAGCAGACATTAAATACTTCACACAAAACTAAATACATACTAAAATTGTTTCACATAATGAATTTAACCTGTCCAGATCCACTTGAAACGTTACAGAAAGCTAACCAGTAATATACAATAATAACAATAAGAAAACCAAATCATCTTATTTACTCTTGAAAATAAAGAGAATATAATCAATATCAGAATCACCATCATCTTGGAATAATACAAAGATAAGAGGGAATATAAAAATGACCTACACATCATTCTAGAATCTATAAGCAGCAATAATATATGTGTATATGTACCAAGTACATGTAAAAAATAATGTGTTAAATCTTTTCAACTATTCAAGTAGAACTGGACTGAAAGCTTTAGCGAAGTAGCTTTGATAGTCATGTAAAATGACAGATTAAATCCACTGAGACAACAGTGCTTTGCAGAAAGTAATTATAGTATGTTATGGCAAAAATTCGATGGATCATGTTGCATGAACATGTCTTGTTAGTAAATTCTTTGATAGCGTATTTGTAGAAATGTATACATTTTATGTAGCTCATGGTTTAAGGCACTGGATTAGTGTCACTCACGTTTGTTGGCATGTTGTAGTTGTTTTTGTAGTTGGCTGCCATTGAGTGAAATTTGCACAGTACTGTTTGTTTGGCACTGACATACACTTAGTCCCAATGGATGAAATAATTAACGGGCTCATAAAAATGAAGTCATTTTAAATATTTTTGTGTGTACAAATACACAGTTGTTAAATCCCTTGGCAAGAGACGTGTTAAGCTTAGGAAGGTAAAGACGGACAAGGTCTTTTCTTTTTTTATTTTTATTTCATTTCACTCGCGAGTGACATTCCCTTACTCACTATAAGTTATAACACATAAGTTCAATCTTTCAAATAACTTGCAAACTAATCCAGTGTCTTAAACCGTAATGTACATGAAATGTATATCTTTCTACAAATAACTTATCAAAGAATGATACTCACTAACAAGAAATACTGTTAATGTAACATGATCCATTGAATTTTGCCTCAACATGCTATAGATCTTATTACCTTTTATAATGCACTACTTTTGTCTCAGTGGACTTACTCTGTCGGCCTACACAACTGTCAAGGCTATTTAGTATTTCACTAAAGCTTTCTGTCCAGTTCTACTTGAATATTTGAAAAGATTTAACACGTGTTTTATATACAGTTGATACACATACATTGCTGCTTATAAATTCTAGAATGATTTGTAGGCATACGCTGCCATTTTTACACTCCCTCTCATATCTTTGCAATTTCCAAGATGATGATGATGATTCTGATATTGATATTTCTCTATATTTTCAAGAGTAAATAACATGATTTAGTGTTCTTATTGTTATCATTATTACTGGTTAGCATTCTGTAACGTTTCAAGTGGATCTGGACAGGTGGAGTTCACCAGTCTCAAACATTAAGTGCCTATTTAGTTTTATATCTGCTGGATGATGGAATTGCACTATCTGTCAGTTGGATTATCATTGTTATTTTTTTCTGTGTATTCTTTTCTGGCTTTTTCTCTCTACATCATTATAACAAAAAATACAATGCATGTTTTACTCATGGCCAACTAACTATCAAAATAATAATAATAATAATAATATCATCAACACTCACGAGTGAAATTAATGCTGAAGTCTGATCATGTCAGTTTGAATGGATACTCAACTCTTTTGTATATCAATGCATTTTAAGGCATGTTTGTTCCTTCTAAAATGTATCATGATTTACAGGAGTCGAGAATGTAGGCCTATGTATGTACACCAAAGTAAACTAAGGCTGAAATAAACTGTTATTATTATTTTCTCTAAATTGCATTATGACTTGTTGGTGTCAAGAATGTGTTCATGTATGTCTTAATATGATATCTGATGACAGTGATGAAGAACAGGCTGAAATAAACTGTGGTCTTGACTTGTTTTTAAAGAAAAAGCAGGGGGTATAATCTGGACTGGGGGGGTATAGTCTGGCCTAGCCCAAATAACCCCGGGGTATAAACTGGCCTAGCCCAGAATATACCCCGGGGATATTCTGGGCTAGGCCAGTTTAACCCCAGGTATATTCTGGGCAGGGGGTATATTTTGGCCTGTTACACCGGGTATACATCATATTATTTGTTTTTACTTGTACCAAAATAAAACCAGAAATATATATTTCTATATTCAGCTTGTTTTGTGGGTTTTTGTGTGTACGTTTGGTTTGGTATGGTTTTGTGTGGTAGCTTTTACGAGTGCCATGTGACCAATCACATCTCATCGGCAAATTTCCACTGATTCAGAAATACACATAATTATTTACTTGTCTGTCTGTTCGTTCGCCTGTCCCTTCGGCCACCTAAACTTCGATAATTAGTTTTACCTGTAGCGTACATCTTGTTGAGCTAAATCATTAGGTAAACTCGAGTTCATGTTTATTGTAGGCCTAACGGCCAATTCGAAATACACAGAAGAACATGCGAACAATCTTTGAAAAACATTTTAAAACAAAAAAAAAACGTCCAGCGATATGTGTGGATATGTCTGCCACTATGATGGTCTGTTGTGGTACATTATGTGCATGATTCTCTCTCTCTCTCTCTCTCTCTCTCTCTCTCTCTCTCTCTCTCTCTTTCTCTCTCTATCTATCTATCTATCTATCTATCTATCTATCTATCTATCTATCTATCTATCTATGTATGTATGTATGTATGTATGTATGTATGTATGTATGTATGTATGTATGTATCTATCATCTATCTATCTATCTATCTATCTATCTATCTATCTATCTATCTATCTATCTATCTATCTATCTATCTATCTATCTATCTATCTATCTATCTATCTATCTATCTACCTATCTATCTATCTATCTATCTATCTATCTATCTATCTATCTATCTCTCACACTCACTCACTCACTCACACACACTCTCTCTCTCTCTTTCTCTCTTTCTTCCTCTCTCTTTCTCTCTCCCCATGTCTCTATTTTTTTTCCCTTTCTCGTTTCTTTCTCTCTTTTTCTTTCTCTCTGTACCTCTCTCTTGCTCTCTCTTTGTCTCTCTCTTTCTCTCTCCCCCCGTCTGTCTTTTCCCTCTCTCTCGTTCTCTCTCTCTCACACACACACACACACACACAGTCTCTCTTTTCTTCTTCACCTGTCCCTTACCCTTCATGGTCACACATAATTTACCACCATAACCCCCCCCCCTATATTTAGCCATTACTAGTACTGGTCATGAGCCCAGGTGGGTTACACCCGATATAGTACACATTTCTATTGTACATAGCCCTTCACCCCAAGTACTACGTACAATACCCATCTGGCGAACAAAGACCCATACAGTAACTTCCTGTACTCCTACAACTGCCCGCGAATTCCTTTGATCAATGTCTCTCAAACTTTCTATTCACACCCCCACCAGACAATGCTGGCATGTCAGCGGCGACCTACTCCGTTCTCCAACGTCATAATTTATCATCACTTTAGTACGGTATTATAGAAGTGTTCTGTCTTGCTAAACTCCACATATTGTCATTTCCCTACGCTAATAAGTCATTTTTGACACTTTTCAGACATAAAAAAAACAAAAAAAACTGGTAGTGTTGTTAAGGGACCTGGTGTGTTTTGTGCTGTTTTTTTTTTTTTATATTTGGGGACAAGATGGTCTGGAGGCAACGTACTCGCCTCTCATGACGAAGATACCGGGTTCGAATCCCGCTCGGTGCAGGCATGTTGGAATTTGGGAAATTTTCTCATATTTTCCTGCCCATGATCGGAAGTGTTATCGACCGCCTAGTCTTCTCGGATAAGGACGAAAAACTCGGAGGGCCCGTGTGTACGTTGCGCACGTTTAAGATATCTTGGCAGTTGGAAATCGGAAAGAGCAGCCCGTACTGGCCGCTGCCCGGGTAATATTAAATAAAAAATTCATAAAATTCAAAAAACTTTAACACCATTTTTTTTTTTACGGGCCACTGGGACCAGCATTAAACAATGATTATGTATAACAAATTTTGAACTCTGATGATATTTATGCACAGAAACTTTTGGACTCTAATAATAGGTTGTGAAATTCGTCAAGTAAAAACAAATCAATCATTTTAGAATCAGAAAATACTACAGTATGACATGTCCGGGACCTTGTGCCAACAGCTTGCCAACTCAACCAATGGGCTGCGACCCCACACTTTGAGAACCACTGCCTTCGATGGCGGAAGGAGGGACAATCCTGCCACTGTTTACATACACTAGTTTCGTACTTAACAACTCTTCATTTCTACGCCAACAGTTGACGTAATGTAGAGAGGTGTGTATTTATGGTAGTTTCTCTTGTGTTGTAACAACGGTGAAACAGAAAACGTTAACAACGGTTTGGGGCCACTCGGAGGAAAGAATAGGGTATCAGAACAATAGATCAAACCGGTATAATAGATCACTCCAACTTCATTCATTCTCTTCAAAGAAAAGACAAACAAAGAAATAAGTTAGATCTACATGGTTGTAGCGGGGCATGAGTGAAATATTTTTAAAAAATAAGTATTTTCGCACCCCCCCCCCCCAATTTTTGCCTCCGGTATGCTGCAAGACATTTCTCAATAGGCAATAGCTTCGAAATGGACAATATCCAGTACCAATTTTATTTACCTTTATCCGCTGATAAGATTATTCAATAAACGATACTGCATACTGTAAACGGAATTCATACTGCAAATAACAAGATTAAAAAAGTAAAGCATAATGAAATGTATTTAAAACAGAAAAAAAAAAAAGCTAGAGAACGGAGCTTTGGCGTTGAATTTTATATTTAAGTCAACAATTTTAAATGATAAATCTCTTTTATCGTAGTTGGAAGTCGTTTTCTTATCAGATGAGAAAGTGAGACGATAAGTATTGATCTTAACACCAACTCCAGAACTTATCGTTTACCGAACATGACAAATAAGAAGGACGCCTGGCTCAGACAGGAAATGGCATAGGCTTAAAACAGTTTCGTAACCAATGCTCTTACGACTCTTGCCGAGTGAGATTTGAGGGAGTCAATCTGAATTTTTGTTGTTGCCGTTGTTGCTGTTTTATTGGTGTGTCTGTGAGGGGCAGGGGGGCAAGGTCAGCTTGCCCTAGACCAGTGGTCGTAAACTTTAATCCCTCCCCTTCCACTTCCCCTAAATTCATGATTCATGTCTATTTTTTTTTTTTTTACTCTATTTCGCCATTTAACAATTCAAGCAGTTTAAAAAAAAAAAAAAAACCTTATAGCAACATTGCTGGAACAACCGCGGGTCAGTGGAATTAAGCAACTGAGATCGGCTTGAAAGACTTCAGAATGCTCAATCCGAGGAAAAAAAAAATTAAATAAACGCGACATTGCACTTTAACAAGATCTACTCATAGCGAGGATTTATTATTAACAGTCTTGATTATCCCATCCACTCACCCACTCTTTCAAAATCCCCAGAATTTCTCCCTGGTTAATATCTGCTCCTTTATTAAGTCGCAAAGCACTAAGTCATTGTCAATGATTGATTTGTTACTGAAAGGCCTCTAAGCTTCTGCCAAATCTTGCAAAACGCGACCTACTTTGTTCCAAATCCACTTTTTACACAAATGAGAAATTCGACGCTAAAAGTTGGCGGCTTTAGTATTAAGATAAGGAATTGGAATAAATCCAAACTGTCAAATAGTTTGACAAGTGCCACAACACATTTTAAACAAGTGTCAAAGTGTTCATTTGTTATACCTCATCTACATACTAAAAGGTCCCCGTTTTTTTTTTTTTCAGAAAATGGAGATAGAACAAACAAGAACTGAGGTGACAAAAATGTAAGTGTAGGGAAAAATAGGAAGGGGAGAAGAAGTGCAGCACTAAATAGTTAAACGATCTGATATGTTATTAAACCATAACATTAAAGAGATATCTTTCGAACATGTCAGAGCATTGAACTGCTATGCTGGGGACAACATGCAAAGACTGTTTGAAGTATTGTATCCATTTGTCAGGTACAGACACTGACTCGTTCTGTCTCACTCTTCTTATCTTTGATGGTCGGCGCGGATCGTTCGAGACAGACATTAAATTCAATAAAAGGTTATCCTTCTTGTCAAATCATCTGTGACATATTTCGCTCTCCTACTGTGATCCCCCTTTTCTCTTCCAAGCTTCCACCGTCTTGTCAAGATATTTGTATAGCCGCCGGACAAAATGAGGCACATTTCGGCGTTACCCGATTCGAGAAAATCTATAAAAGGCATCATAGGGTCAATTTTATCGATTTTGCGTTTTTGGTATGTTTGAAAAGTTTAACCTCTTTGCTATTCCTTTTCCAAATGATAATCCTGTTTGAGAAGGGTAAACTCCTCAAAACTGACTTTGAATTGAGTCACCATTAATAACTTTGATGAAAATCTGAAACTTCAAAAGCGTTTTTCTCAAAACTGTGGTTCTGTCACTTTGTCACTCATGTCTTTGAGAGGCCATATCTTCTCTGCTAATTAAATTACAGCAATATTTTTTTTTATCAAATGAAAGGTCTTCGAATATCCTATTTGGTGATACCAATATCTCCATAGCACCAAAATGCACGATGTGCCTCATTTTGTCGGGTGCGTACACATATAAGTTACTTTTTTTCCAGACCATAATCGAATCACATCATCAGCTATGCTTTTCTTTTCATAAATACAGCCGTGTTTTGATATTTTTGTACAAATCAAATTGCCCACAGATCGCAGGAGACTTGTCATTTTCTTTCCAAAATAGTGATGGTACCGACATCCATGCTCTGTTTTTGGCGAATAATTTGGAATAGAGTCAGGGCTCGGTTAAGAATAAGGACTAAATCTCTTAATGTTAGTTGATTTTTTTTTTTTTTAAATGTGCATCACCAATGTCCGGTTTGGATGTACATGACTAGATTAGATCAGCCCTCGTAGATGATGAATGTTGTTAATGGGGGCGTCGTCTAATTACAAAGCCAAATAGAGAAAATACTGAGTTGCGTTCACTGTTCAATAATGGTTTATAATGTAAAATATTACACGCCTCTAACAACAACCCGTAGATGATAGTATGGTCTCAGTGTACTATAGAGCGAGGCTGTTGTTATAAGTACGTACGCACTCCCAGCGTTTTGTGTTAGGAGCGCGTCCGTATACGTACCTATCCTTAATCCCGTCCTTATCCTCAACCCTAAATCTTATCGACTCCCTCACCCTGCACCCAACCCTTTCAGCCAAAAAAACAGGTGGAAAACTATAATAAAATCTGAAAGAATAATTAATCATAATTAATTAAGACTGTTGTCAAGGAGTATCTCGGGGTGAGCTCTCTACCTCTGGAGACACTAAAGGCTTTAAAATACGTACCCCTAGCACAAAAAACTTGAGGGGGGGGGGAGAGAGGGGGATGTACAACATCCATACTTGTAACAACATCCATAAAGGAATGCAGATAATAATGGGAAAACAAACTTAATACACAGTATGTCAGACTATTCCCACGTCTGGTTCAAGTAGAAAGAGGACAGAAGAGTGAGAAAAGTAGAAATGGCAAAATTGCCAAACAAATTCTAATCACAGTAATCCAGGACAACATGAAATTGTAGGCAGCAAAATACAAGTGGATAAACAATACAGACATTTAATTTCATTTAAACTCTTTGGTAGTTCTCTTCAAATTGCATCCCCCCCAAAAAAAGAGAAAAAAAAACGTTCAAGTAATGCTGTCTCACTGGTGTGCTAATATACTACATAAACAAGTAATCTTTCTGTAACTAGTATACGCTAAAGACTTCAAGAGAAAAATGAAAAGAGATTCAAAACACCGCTTCATGCTTATAATGAGTTTACTCTATATTATTTAAAAACATATAATATAAATATATACTGTACATCAATCCCACTTAAAATCAGTTACATGCAGGCTAAACTGCTAAAACATATAAATACAACTATAGATCACAATCAATTTGATGCCATAGATAAAAACAATATGACTCAAACTGGGTAAAAATGTCCAGATTAGCTTCGAATCTTACAAGGTATATAAAAAAAATAAGGAGGCAGACAAAATATGCTCATAATTATCATTCTCAGTGTAAACATAAAGACTCTGGCCAAACACAGGGGCCATGGCTCAGCTAGGGCTATCAATATTACGATTATAATTATGATGATTATACAATGAAATAAGCCTATTTGTTGTAAATACCGCCACAAATGTGACCACAGACATAGTTGTCGCGATGTGGGTTAGATGGGGAGAATTCGACTGACACTCTTTCGAGGTCCGCTCCCACAATCGACGAACACAAAAAAATACTTGCACTCTAAAAACTAAATAAATCAATTGCTTTGATTTTTAGCAGAACTGTAGGGCAGTTTAATTACAGGAATTAATGTAACAAATATAATTATAAATATAAATATCAATTCAAAGGCAACTGAATCTAACTAATGAAACTACAGCTTTCTATAAAGACTAACTTATTCACTCTAACTACTTGCAGGTCATATGACTTAGATGCCAAATAGAATCCGCGCACGTGGCGACGGATATAACAGTTTAAATTCTATTAATTCAATGAGACATGTTATGATATGGACATTTCCTCTAGACACGCCATGGAGAATGCTTGTACAACCATGCGTTGTCTGGCGGTAGCTCTGAAACTGTCTTCAAAAGTAAGTAGAACGGTTCACTTTCATCATTACAAATTAGTATGGACTCTCACCATGAGGCCCTCACTAGGAGTGAGAGCGCTGGATGTAAACGCTGTGGGTTCATATCAAACCAAGTAGCTTAGGCTCTGGAGCTTTAAATCAGGCTCCTCACAATATGGACTGCTCAACTGCGTCTTAAATGTCTCTCATCTGGCTGAGGTCTATCGCCGTCCACCTCGTAAATGGATTGTCTACATGTGGCATCTATCTAAGCTCTGCACGGGTTTAAATACTAAAGCTATGTCTCGACCTTCCGTCCAGATTCATACATTTGATTGGTGCAACCACCTCTAGCTCAACTGCCGAACCGAGTTATTTTAAGTAACAGCCCTACGCAACGACCTTGGGTCGACATCAAAGGTCGAATCACTCAAGACAATAAAATGTAATTTTATAGCAATAAATTCTTAACATGTTCAAAACCCCGAGCTTTTACTCTGGATCACGGATTTTCTGTACGTCAACAGACGTCTCAATAACATTTAATTCCTACTCACCCCTTCCCTCTCTACTAAACCTAGTTCAAAACACGAGATATAAAAAGTGCTCAGTCATGCACACCTGCGCTGTCCGTCTATCCTTCCCCACACCTTCTGTCTATCTATTAGGAAAAAAACTGTTCGAAACAAATTGTTTACGAGACCAAGTTATGCTGGCTCGCACAATAATTACGTTTGTAAAAATTACTCACTGCTCTCTCACAAAAATTTACTCAGTGGAAACATTTATGAATCAAATCTGTTCTTGACAATAGTTACAACCATTATTTCGTGTATGATTATCATTGTTAAGCAATGATAATATGCAGGTTTAGCAGTAAACGAAGGTCACATTAGTTCATTCGGCTCCAAACAAGTCAAAGGAAGGCCTTGCATCATCACGGTCAAGTGGGTGCATACCCGATAGTTTGTGGGTGGACTAAGGTAGCAATTAGATACACCATATTACTTTAAATCCCGTAGGAGGAGAAACGGCCCTTTTTTATTGCTCGCCTGAGAGGGCGAACGAACGAATTTCTCAATAATTTGGTTGGAGGTCGAAGTTGATAATGTTATGATTGCGTGTTTTTGTAGGGTTGAAAAGGGGGGGGGGGGTAAAAGAGATGGAGAGGTGGAAAGACACTTTGACAATTGGATGGATGGAGGGAGGAAGGGTGGATAGACGGGTGGGTCGATGGATGTGTGAATGAATGAATGGACGGACTGAAGGATGGATGGATAGATGGATGGGTGGATGGATAATGATAATAATAATAATAATGGAAATCATTTATATAGGTCCTAATCCAAAAGAGTTCGCTCTAGGCGCTTTACAGAAAGTCTTGTTCTCTCGATTTGCATCTCTCTCTGTCTCTCTCTCTTTCTTTCTTTCTCTCACTCTCTCACTCTCTCACTCTCTTTCTCTACCTCTCTCTGTCTCAGAGCAAATTGTAACGCAGCCTGTTAGGCTCCGTTCACAATTCACAACAGTTCAGAACTCACGACTTGTATTCTAAAGTATTACATGTATAATGATATTGAATATATATTAATATTTATTTAATAATGAATTATAAATCTTTGTTGGTGATATGGGTGGATGGATGGGCGGGCGGATGGATGGCTGGATGGATGGTTGGGGTGGATGGATGGATGAATGGATGGATGGATGGATTAATCGTCAACATTTGAAGATGTATAGTTTATTTACAATGACAAAAGGGCCGGCCATGACAAGAACCAACAGAACTTTTACGACCTTTTGCCAGAAACCTGTGAACAAACACAGTAAGATCGATGTTTTGGGAATGGCAGATTTCTATTTCAAACAACGACCGAAAGAAAGAAAGAACGAACGAACGAACGAATGACAGAAAGAAAGACAAGACCTACAGAAAAGAACAATAAAGACTAACCAAAAAAAAAAAGAAAAACTTCCAACTGCAATTGTTTAATTTTTTTTAAAAAGTGCCCAACTTAACACTCTCCGATTCATTCGTTTGTCAGTACGGCTGGGCACGAACCAGAACTGATTTGACCCTGGGCCGTTTATTTCTGGCCGTGTAGTCCTGCTGTAATTCATTGTTTATTGTCTGTCAACATAAGAAGCTACAAAACTCTCCGTACGGCAGTTTAGCAGAGTTTCTGTACAGAACAAACTCTACACTGTTTCGTCTTGAGAGTGTCGCCGTTCCGCTTGGCATGGACCAACTGTGTTCATTAACAGTAAGGAAAACTGACGGTAAGGACGTTAGAGTGTATTCTGTTTCGGGAAAAACAAAAGCTTGGGAAAAATACTTAAGTCCCTCTACAGGTCTGAAAATACAGCTGTTCCCAAAAATAAGAGTTGTCTAACTCCGCTTTCAGTTGGAAACTTAGATGACGCATACAGGACGCTCCAATCATTCAATGGGAGGAAACAAACTAATTGTTTCGTGTCTTATTCCTAAGCCTACTTTTTTAACTCGATGTTTCTTTCGAATTTTCGGACTACATTTTCTCAAAAGCAATTCAAGAGGTTTTACATCTCTCTTGAATTCATGAGCATAATTTTAATGATTTGATTAGGCGGAAAGTCCCAGGATCAATTGGCCACAATACACTCTACTCCCATCCCTAATGTTTCACTCATTCTGACTATTTCACATTTCAGTGATCATGAAAAAGTAACTTAGTGCATGCTTTTTGGTTGGCTTCGTCAACATGTTAGGTTAGGTTAGGTTCGGTGACAGGAATCAGAATCCTAACACACCGGGCACCTTCATAAGTGCCCCTTTCCCCGCTCAAAAATCCACTCCAGGGTTTTTCCTATTTATGGTCCCAGTTTCTTCAGCATCTGTCTTGCAGTATTAACGTCATTGGCAGCTAACAGGGTTAAGGTTTATTTGAGTGTTTATGTGAGAGCAACTAAATACCCTGATCATGACATTTGTACGGTGACCATCCTGCCGCAGTAGAAGATGCAATCCTCAATGTCTGAGAATTGGAAAATCAGTATTAACTATGTTTAACGTTCGTACTTTGGGGGGGGGGGGGGAGAGACGTTTATTACTATCATTATGATTATTACTGTTATTATTATTATTATTATATTACTATTATTTTGTGCTGTGATTACTTAAAATAAGTTGATAAGCTTATGTGATTTCCATGGGAGTACTTCTAAGAAACGCGGTAGGCGTCTTCGATTCTCTAGATTTTAAAGCTGGGGGTGGTATCCGATACGGATTTCTAAAGGCCGCAAAATGCTACTTAGGTACCGTCCCATTAGCGTTGAGCAGAGGGATTATTCGTTTTTTAAGCAAACGCAAAATCTGGAAACGATATCACGAAATTTAGTATTAAATTTGTAGTAAATGATAAAATTTACCGTGGCGCCGGTCACCTCCAGCAGCCGTCTCAACATCTGAAGAGTCAACGCTAAGTTATGCTGAGCTTTATAAGTATCTAGTTCTGGTTCGGCAGTGCGAGCGATTGACAGGACGATCCTCGGGAAATTCCCCAAGACGAAGATCGTGGAAACGAGCGTCACTGACTTGATCACTTGTAACTCTTTAGCTGATATGCTGCTGTTTTTGCTCTTGGTGCTGTTTTGCCGTTTGTGCTTTCTGTCTTCGCTGAATGAGACAGAGCTTAAGCTTATAGTTGAAACTTGAGGGCTAGGATTGCTTACGTCTTGTGACGACGAATTATGAAAAGATGGTTTACAAAGACTTTGAGACGATGCAGCATTCCGAAATAATGACTGCTGGTATAGGCTTCGACTTAAAATCGCGAGACACGCTATGACAATGATCTGACAGGCGTTCTGGAGTATTATACGAATAATGATGTCATTAGCATAAATAGCCTTATTTCTTGCCGCTGAAAATGTCGGGACATATATTGAAGCGTTTGTCACTGGGTTCCATTTTTCCGTTAGGCTCTGAGTCGCTAAAACCGGAGCATAGCAGGTAATGCTAAACACCCAAATGATGACAATAACGATGGTGGTTCTATATCGGGTAAAAGTGTGTTTAAACGCGAAAGGCAGCGCTACGCAGCAACATTTTTGTACTGTGGTATACGTGGTAATCAGCATTGACACGTCGTAGATCATCTGAAAATACCATACGCTTAAATACATTATTCCAAACATATCAACTATCCAGTTACGTGGCATGCGGTATAGGACATAACAGATCCAGTTATATAGTGCAATTATAAGACATAACATATCCGACAGAGACAGCGCAAAGAATGATACCGTTACCGTATCGGTGAGACCTATCTGGAGAAAAGTGTACATGTTAATAATGTTTAACCCAATTCCTGGGAAAAGGACAAGGGCTTGGAAGACAATAAAAATGACGAAATTTATCTTTTCTTGGGCTTCAGTACTCAGCAGTTCTGTCTGGACCTTGTCGTTGAATGTATACACAGGTTGTAGAGTTGAATTCAGGGTGACGTCTTGCCATGGGTCTTCACCACTCGTGGTCACAGCCGTGGCCAAATACCATGAATCCGTCATGTTAACGTAGTGCAGTCCTGGTGACGTCATGTTTTCTGAAATAACAATTATTGTTAAATCTAGGGAAAGGCATTGTGCAAACATATCACATCATATCATAAAAGAAGTAAGGCCTCCAGTGTAATCATGAAAGGCTTTTTCACCCCTGAGCCTTAAATTCTACAAAATATCATATTACGCATAGAAAGGTGTAACTGGGCATATTTTAAAAGATCTTGAAGTTCGCTAGTTTTTTAAAATACTTCTGCTGATTCTGATTAGAACAAGAAGAATGAGTTCCGGTATTTTGAGCCCGAAAAAAAAACAACGCAGTTTCTTCCAGTAGAATTAAATATGACAGGAAATGTCGCTCTGCATCTCAATTAACACACTGGTGATCGAACCTCAGCTTTAATAATCATATCTGTGCAGTACTTCCTTTATAATACTAGATGAGGTACCCGGCATTATTGGGGATAAACCTGTGAACCTACCATTCTATCTCTCTCCCTCTTTCTTTTGGTCTAGAAAGCTTCCATTATTCTACAGTCTTACTACAGATTTCTTGCGCACCACTGCAGTACGCACTCATTTCTGGTAGGGCCAGTCAAAATTGGGCAAAAAGAAAATGTTGTATGTTGCGAAGTGTAGTTTCGCAACATACGACCTTTTCTTTTTGCCCAATTTTGACTTTGCTTATAGCCCTGCTGCGACCCAACAGGTTTTCTGTGGTTTTTATGATATTTTGTCATTTCTGGTAGGGAAACTAGGCACGCAAAATTGAACGCGTATTAGTATTGTTTCCGGTGCAGTGGGCTTATATCAGGGGCTAATACAAAGACCACTGTAGTTTTACATTTTTACAACTTTTAATTTAATAATACATGAAATTTGAATCAACACAGTCGGCCGATACAAAAGCGATTGGGTTGGATTAGTTATTAATAATAATAATAATAAATAGAATTTCTATAGCGCATTTCTAATAAAAATATTACTCAACGCGCTGTACATTGCATCAATGATTCATGCATACACTTTCCAAATCTCATACTAAAACACGCACTCTCATCCATACAAACTTTCGGTTTCACACACATAGACGCTCTTAGTCATATGGCACTAGGAATCAATCATAACATCAAAGTACAGAATAGAATTTTGAAAATTTAACAGTTTCGGAGGAAAAGGTGATGTTTTACGCTTTTCTTAAAGCTTCCAAGATTGGGTGATTCACGAATGTTCAAGGGTATCTGGTTCCAGACAAAAGGTCCAAAATAGTTGAAGGATCTTAGTTGACACTTAAGAAAATTAATTATATATTTTTTGAAACTGTCATTTAGGCCGTAGCGTCGAGGGAAAAAAGGACCAAAATTGCACCATAATGAATTACTCAAGCTACAATTTTTTTTTACATATCATAATAAGATAAAATATAGTGGTTAACTGGCCTAACTAGATCTGCCAATACAGCCATACAACCTAATCTATATATTTATTCTGCAAGAGTATATCCATTGGTCTTTTGTACCGTGAACCAGCAGTGTTTGCATACTGAGGTCTTTGAAATGTCATGTTTTCTGAAATAACAACTGTGTTAGCTTTGGGGAAAGTCGTTTTTTCATTCGATTACTGTGGACACGCAGTCTGATCGTTTACTTTCTCCTCTGTTGAATTATTCGATAGTCTATTATCCTATCCGTCCATTGATCCATACCCATGCCCATGTTCCTTTATTCATCAACCTATTTGCCTTTTCATTCTCTTTTATTCTACTTTTATTTTTGTTTATGTGCCGGAACACGTTCCCCGAGATGACAAATATGCTTCTGTTCCCCAAAGTCTTCATTTAACTTTAACGTCCAGTATTCTCATGTCCGTCCATTCACGCAGCGCTCAGTAAGTAAATATCCCACAACGACCGTATACCGAGCTCCAGAGGGACAGTCCACCTGTCTCTATTCAGCTGTGTCTTTTACGCTAGCAACAACGTTTCTACCAATTTATAAATATAAGGTTATATATCAGCTCGGAGAAGCCAAAGTTCTGTGGTTTTCATAATATTCAGAGCCGCCCAAATTGATGATCGATCAATAATTCTATAGCCATAGTGTTCTGTAACTACGGGTACGTTTTCAGTATTATCATAACTAGCAATATTTCCTTCAGTTAGCTTTCAATGAATCTACCTCAGACATATCTCGGTAATCACAGTGTAGCACCGGCTACGTCTTTGTATATCTATCTATCTATCTATCTATCTATCTATCTATCTATCTATCTATCTATCTATCTATCTATCTATCTATCTATCTATGTATCTATCTATCTATCTATCTATCTATCTATCTATCTATCTATCTATCTATCTATCTATCTATCTATCTATCTATCTATCTATCTATCTATCTATCTATCTATCTAGCTAGCTAGCTAGCTAGCTAGTTAGCTCTTGCTCTCCCTCTCTCGCTCTCCACTACCCCTCTCTCTCTCTTTCTTTTCCCCCTCTCTTTCCTTCTTCTCCTCCATCTTCATATTTTCCTCCTCCTCTTTCTTCCATTCAAAATGAACATATACATCTATCCACATTGTCACGAGTGGAGTGAGTGCAATTAAGGGGATTGCTACAGAGCGGGTGTAGAGTAAGAAGGGCTCACGGCAGACAAGTAGGGAAAGACGGGAAAGGAGGAGAGTAAAATTAACGCACGTAGACAAGTAAGTTAAAGCGTGCTGTTGTGAGTGGTGGGGGGTCTGAATGAGGCGAAAGCGCTGTATTACTGTCACTGCAAGTTAGAAGGTCCTACGGAACGGACGCGAGTAAGAGCCCAGCGGGCGGACATAAGGGGAGCAGTCGAGAGACCAGTGAGAGAGTTTTTCCAGTGATGACTGGTGCCGAGGTCGGGCCAAAGAGCGCCGCCTACGGTGATAGGCCAGCATAGGGCCGGAGGCCACACATAGGCCAGAAGTGAGGCTGTCAGTGCAGGACAGTAGAGGCACATAAAGTCGTGGCAGTCAGGCCACGCACAGGGACGTAGATATGAGCGTGAATGTGATAATGTACTATTGCCATGTTGAGGGGCTAGTGAACTAATAATGTACTATTGAAATGATAATGTCTATTGAATGTGATAATGTGTTATTGCCCTGCTGAGGTGCTAGGGGAGTGCTAAGGTGTATGACAATAGGAAGGTGATATTGAGAGACTGCGGTGCCAGTGAATTATTAATGTGCTATTAAGACCCTGAGGGGAGAGGCTGAGGCCGAAGTGCCTTTAGGAGTAACTACCGGGTTGTGGATCCGAGGGAGAGTGTGTGTGAGAATAAGGCCGTTGTACGGCAGTTAATTGCAATAATATAATGTATGTAATTGCGCTATTATCTGTATAATTATGTTTAATAAATGTGTGAGTCTGATGGGTTGTTCTGTTAAGTGTTAAACTTGTTCGTTCGTGATTGTTGTCCTGTCATAACTTATTACATCTCCCAGTCTGGGATTTGTGACATTGGGGGCTCGTCCGTTGTGACTCGTCCATTTTCGTAATATTTAGTTGTAGTTAGTTAGTAGGTATTTTTCAGTGGGCAATTGTTACTTTAGTTTTTGTCCACGTAATACTTATCTTGTGGTAGGAATTTGTGTTGTCTTTGTTCGTGGGATGAATGGAAATTTCATGATGATATGATTTATGTATATTGATGAATATGTATTGATGCATGTATTGCTATAAATATGTACTAATGTGTACTTAAACTTTCAGAGAGACAGTGTGTGTGCGTGCAGCCTGAGGAGACAAGCAGCCAGAGCTCCGATTAAGGGGAGGACTTAAACTCATAAGGCTGAAAGTTAAGTGAAACTGAAATTTTGTACCCTGGATTGAGGGCTGTCTGTTCTTCTGTCTTTTTCCGCTGTTTTTCTGTTTTTGTTGTAATTGATTGTACGGGCGGTGGCGCGGGTTTGCTGTGGTGAGCGTAGTTTATCCTCTTCGGGAGGTGGGCTAAATTTGGAACTTCGTTCATCACAGTGAACAGTTCTGTAGGGACCTGTATTTTTGTTTAGATTGTGCCGTTCCATCTTCCTTGTTGTTTTAGGAAGACGTTTCTCTTGTCCCTCTCTTCCCTATCTGTAGATACGTTCTTTTTTTTCAGACTCTGTTCTTGTTCGTACCTTGTAGTGTAATCGGCGTAGTTAGGTTGCATTTTTTTTCCATTATATTTTCTTTTTTAGGTCTTTGTCCTAGTCTGGTTCGTTGTCCTTCTACTGAATTTCCTCATTCTTGTCTTTTTCTATTCTTTTTTATTATTAATAGTGCTGTGCATTGTATGAATATAGAATTAGTTAGGAAGTAGGTAAATTTCTGAATTGTATTTGAGACAAGTGGGTGTTGTTATATCTGGTGTGATCTCAGGTCTCTGGTCGTGTCGTTAGTGATCATACCAACAGGTTAGCCGTTTTCATAATATATACCGTAACCATAAATCTGTGAAATGGCGGAACTCCAACAACTAATGAAGTTGGGTAAGGAACTTGGCCTGGAGGGAGAGGAGCTGCGCGGCTGGATTAAAGAGCAGCAGGCAGAATTGCGCGATGAGCGTGCTAAGGATAGAGAGCAGGAAAAAGAGGCTCAGGAAAAGGAAAGAGAGGCTAAGGCTCAGGAGCAGGAGAGGGAGTTAAAGTTAAAGGAGATAGAAGCCCAAGAGCGGGAGATAGAGGCTAGGGATAAGCAACAGGAGAGAGAGGCGCGAATAAGAATCGCCGAGTTGGAAATCAAAAAGAGTGCGCCAACAGAAACAGTTGAGCGGCAGGTACACAATAAAGGTGGCGTTAGGATTAAGCTCCCTACGTTCGACGACCGGAAGGACGACATAGACGCCTTCCTTTACAGGTTCGAACTGAACGCACAATTGCAATGGGGGGAAAATAAGGAATTATGGGCCACGTACCTGGCGTCTCTATTGCAGGGGCGAGCGTTAACCTACTTTAAAGAGCTACAGCGCGAAGACGTGCAAGATTACGATAAGCTGAAGGCTTTGCTGCTTCGCCGATTTGCGCGTACCGAGGAATATTTCCGGGAGCAGTTTAGGCGAGCACGTGCGGATACCAGGGAGGACTTTGCTGCCTTCGTCGCGAGATTGACGGAATATTTCGCGAACTGGGTAGACTTGGCGCATGTTGGCGCGGATTTTACTAAATTAAAAGACTTAATGATCCGTGACCAGCTGTACGCGTCGTGCCATAAAGATCTGGTGGCTTTCCTGAAAGAAAACGAACCCGCGACGGTGCAGGAGGCGTCTAGGTTGGCGGAAGCATACCGTACGGCACATCCGTCTAAACCTGTGGCGAAGGCGTACGTCCAAGATGCTGGGTACGTCGCCGTTGTCGAGGGGTCGCCGACAGGACATAAAGACAGGTCGCGTCAGCGTGGTGCCTATAGTGGGCAAGCCCAGGGGCAGCGTAGGGGCTATCAGCAATCACCTGCATATGGATCCGGTAAGTTTGACCGAGCAGGAGGGCTAGGTCGCGGTAATGGCCGGGGGCGATTTGTGACCTTTGCCGATGACCGACGGCATAGGGACTTTAGTTCCGGTCGCGATGGGTCACGGGGACCCAGGTCTAGCGGAGCACAGGGAGCGGAGTGTTGGACTTGCGGACGCGTGGGTCACTTTTCACGCGAGTGTAGGGCCGCGAAGTGTTGGAACTGCGGAAGAGCAGATCACATCAGCGTGAATTGCCCTGCAGGTAGGATAGCGGCGAACGTGGACAGTAGCTCCAGTCCATGTTCCCCTAATAAATTTCATCATGCGGCTGCGTGTGTTACATCGGACAACGGAGGCGGACAGTATTCTAAGTGTCCCAGTTGTGAGAAGTTATTATCTTCCGGTGTTTTACCTTGTGGGAGAAAGATCCCCGTTATAAATTCATGTCATACAGGAGGTGGTCTTAGGGTTTATCCGGGGTTTGTTGGGGACGAACCGGTCTCGGTTTTACGAGATACAGGATCTACCGTTGTGGGAGTGCATAGAGACTGCATTCGGGATTCACAGCTTACAGGTGAGACTGTCCCGTGCATCCAATTTTCGGGGGCCATTGAGAAATTACCCATGGCAAGAATAGTGATAGATACACCTTTCCTTAGCGGGGAAGTCGAAGCAGTCGTTGGTTGTTTTCCAGGCGCCCAGCTCATCATTGGGAATGTATCACGGGTAGTTTCCCCTTCCGATGAGAACGTGCAAGCATGGTCGCAATCAAAAGGTATTGACTTTTGCGCCGCGGTCGAAACACGTCGACGGGTAGCTGATAAAGATAAGATTAGACCTTTGGCGACGCCAGCGGTCAACCTAGATATCACGCCAGAGCGCTTGGCGAGATTACAAAGGGAGGACCCATCATTAAACCCATGTTTTGGGGAAGCGCGAACCGAGAAAACGAGGAAATATAAGAACGGCTCGTCTTCCTTTGTTGTTCAGGCGGGCATTCTGTTCCGTAAGTATGTAACGGTGACCTCCATTTTAAAGCAGGTCGTTGTGCCAGCGTTGCTGATCGCAACAGTATTGCATTTGGCACATGATGTCCCATTAGCGGGTCATATGGGGATAGCTAGAACCAAAGAAAGGGTTCTTAAAAATTTTTACTGGCCATCGATCCACAGAGATGTACAAGTCTATTGTAAGACGTGCAGTGCGTGCCAAAAGACGACGCATAAGGGGCGTACACCCCAGGCTCCTCTTCAAAAGATCCCCACGGTCTCGGAGCCGTTTAAAAAGGTCTCGATAGACCTTGTTGGCCCCATTCACCCAGCGACCGATAGGGGGAATCGATTTTTCTTAACGGTCATATGTAATGCTACGAGATGGCCAGAGGCGATTCCTCTGCGGACCATAACGTCTGAGGCAGTCGCGGAAGCGTTGTTTGCAATTTTCGCTAGGGTAGGAATACCAGAGCAAATTCTGTCTGATAGGGGCGCGCAATTTACGTCGGAGATGATGAAGGAATTGTTCCGCTTATTCAGCATACAACCCATCACTACCACCCCTTATCATCCGCAGGCTAATGGCATGTGCGAGAGATTGAACTCGACGTTAAAGTCGATGCTGCGTAAGGTAGCTGCTGACCGCCCTAAAGATTGGGATAGATATATCCCTGCAGTGTTATTCGCGTACAGAGAGGTACGGCAGGAGTCAACGGGATTCTCGCCGTTTGAAATGATGTACGGTCGTAGTCCTAGGGGTCCAACTGATGTTCTTCGGGACATGATGACGTCGCCATCATCGGGAGACGATGATCAGATTTCGGTGTTTCAGTACCTTGCTGATTTAAGAGAAAGATTATCTTCAGCGCGCACTATGGCAGAAGAAGCTTCTGGTATCGCTTCGAAAAGAGCAAAAGACTATAAAGATAGAGGTTCCAAACTGAGAATTTTTAAGCCAGGAGACAAGGTCCTATTGTTGTTACCTACGGACCATAATAAGTTATTGATGACATGGAAAGGCCCTTAGGTTATTGAGCGAGTTGTTTCAAAGGTAGATTACGCTATCCACATTGATGGAACGAGTAAGGTTTTCCATGTTAATATGCTACAGAGATTTTATGAGAGACCACAGTATCTGTGTGCACAGACAAGACCAGAGGAGACTGTCTTCTCTATTGCTTGTACGGGGGTCGTAGACCAGTTGGACTGTGACGTAAGCGACACCGAGGCGCAGGAAGAGTTACAAATTCAATTGCCGGAGTTAACTCCGACACAAGGTTACAGGGACGTAAAAATTAACCCTGACCTTACGAGTTCAAGGAGTAGGGAACTTAAGACCCTGTTAGCGTCATTCCCGGATGTTATTACGGATTTGCCGGGTCGCACTACCGTGATCCAGCACCAAATAAAGTTGACTTCGGATAAGCCAGTATTTCTTAGACCTTATCCGCTGCCTTTTTCTTCGAGAGATAGAGTTATAAAGGAAGTTGAGTCAATGTTGAAGTTGGATGTGATAGAACCATCAACATCGCCGTATTCATCACCCATCGTCCTCGTGAAAAAACTTGATGGATCGGTGCGGTTCTGTATTGATTTTCGAAGATTGAACACTATTACGGTAGGCGATAGGGAGCCTATTCCGTTTCAGGAGGAATTAATAGCTTCATTGGCCGGGTCCACGTGGTTTTCCAAGATAGATTTAACGAAAGGTTATTGGGAAATCCCTCTTACGGAGCAGTCTAAACAATACACGGCGTTCCAAACGCCCATTGGATTATTCCAATTTAAGGTCATGCCATTTGGGTTGGTAAACGCGCCAGCGACGTTTGCACGATTAATGAGACTAGTGTTGAAGGACATACCTAATGTCGTGTCATTCTTTGACGATATAGCATGTCATACGTCGACATGGTCTGATCATATTCAGACACTAACAGTAATTTTTAAACGATTACGTCATTTTGGGTTAACTGCTAAACCCGCAAAGATGGATTTGGCATGTCCAGAGATAATATTCTTAGGACATATCGTGGGTAGAGGTGTTCAGAGACCTGAAGTAACAAAAATTGACAAGTTAGTAGGGTTGCAAATCCCTAAAACAAAGAAACAAGTCAGAAGCTTAGTGGGAATTTTAAATTATTACAGAAAGTTCATTCCAAATTTTTCCTCCTTGTCATCTTCTCTTACTGACCTTACTAAGAAGGGACAACCCGATAAGGTCCAGTGGACGTCTGAATGTCAGACAGCATTTGATAATTTGGTGACAGCATTATCATCGTCACCCATTCTGATATTACCCGATTTCCGATCTAATTTTATCCTCAGAACGGATGCGTCGGACTCTGGTGTCGGCGCTTGTCTTCTACAGGAGAAGAACGAATGTCTCCATCCTGTATGTTATGTCAGTAGGAAGTTATTGCAGAGAGAAAGAAAGTATTCTGTGATAGAGCGTGAGTGTCTTGCCATTGTGTGGTCCGTCCAGAAATTAGGACGTTATCTCATGGGACGAGAATTTTGTATCCAGACAGACCACAAGCCACTGACATTTTTGTCGAAGAATCGTTCGTCCAGCCCACGCTTGTCTAGATGGGCATTGGCTTTGCAGCCGTATACCTTCGTTATTCAACCAATTCCAGGAACCAGCAATCATATCGCCGACTACCTTAGTCGAGCCTAGGGGAAGAGTTCAGGAGCTTATACACCGGAGGACAGGAACATTGACAGGATCTGTGTGAATGAGTCGACTTTAAAATATTGACATTATAAATATGATATGAAGAATGGTTGATAGGTTGATTGGCTTTTGATTCTGTATTAGATATTGTGTTTAGTTAGCTATTCATGATGTGACACATATATGCATATTGCAGGCCATATTGATCCCCATATTTTCCCCTGATTTCGGTATTTTATATACTAGGGGAACTGCTAGGTCATTTCTTAGTGTAGGTATTGCTCACGCTCACTCGTTGACAGTCATCTTGATGCGATTTGAAATTAATTGCATTAATTTTTTTGGGGTGGGGGATGATGTCACGAGTGGAGTGAGTGCAATTAAGGGGATTGCTACAGAGCGGGTGTAGAGTAAGAAGGGCTCACGGCAGACAAGTAGGGAAAGACGGGAAAGGAGGAGAGTAAAATTAACGCACGTAGACAAGTAAGTTAAAGCGTGCTGTTGTGAGTGGTGGGGGGTCTGAATGAGGCGAAAGCGCTGTATTACTGTCACTGCAAGTTAGAAGGTCCTACGGAACGGACGCGAGTAAGAGCCCAGCGGGCGGACATAAGGGGAGCAGTCGAGAGACCAGTGAGAGAGTTTTTCCAGTGATGACTGGTGCCGAGGTCGGGCCAAAGAGCGCCGCCTACGGTGATAGGCCAGCATAGGGCCGGAGGCCACACATAGGCCAGAAGTGAGGCTGTCAGTGCAGGACAGTAGAGGCACATAAAGTCGTGGCAGTCAGGCCACGCACAGGGACGTAGATATGAGCGTGAATGTGATAATATACTATTGCCATGTTGAGGGGCTAGTGAACTAATAATGTACTATTGAAATGATAATGTCTATTGAATGTGATAATGTGTTATTGCCCTGCTGAGGTGCTAGGGGAGTGCTAAGGTGTATGACAATAGGAAGGTGATATTGAGAGACTGCGGTGCCAGTGAATTATTAATGTGCTATTAAGACCCTGAGGGGAGAGGCTGAGGCCGAAGTGCCTTTAGGAGTAACTACCGGGTTGTGGATCCGAGGGAGAGTGTGTGTGAGAATAAGGCCGTTGTACGGCAGTTAATTGCAATAATATAATGTATGTAATTGCGCTATTATCTGTATAATTATGTTTAATAAATGTGTGAGTCTGATGGGTTGTTCTGTTAAGTGTTAAACTTGTTCGTTCGTGATTGTTGTCCTGTCATAACTTATTACATCTCCCAGTCTGGGATTTGTGACACACATCCCCACTATTTCATTATATACTTAGATCTACATAATTAATATCTATATTATTTTACACAAAGTATTCTGGAATTTTCCAAATATTCCTTCTTCCCTTTCCCTAACTTTCACAAGAGAAGAAAAATAATACAGTCGTGCCATAAAATTCAGTACCCCACCCGCCAACGAAACAAAAGCCAATACACGGTTTATTGCCAGGACATTTCAAATTTCAAAGTGTCACTCATATTATACCTCTCTTATCTACACTCGTAACTTTCGGCACGCCTACAAATTTATATCCTATATTACAATCCTTTCTTCGGCTGAAGTAGTCTCTCAAATCTCTGTCATGCAAGACAGCTAAGTAAATATGATCATGCAAGTTCTTCTGGGCGTTAAAAAAACTGGAAAGTTGAAAACAAAGAAGTGCAGCGATTTTCTTTTTGCCTAGCAGGCTTGAACTTGTCTGTTCAAAATAATAGTCTTATCTGATTTCAAGGCAGAAAGGAAAGACACTTTGGATTTAGCAGGAGGATGTTTAATATAGAGTGTTGAAACAATTGCGTTTTATGAATATTGGGAATCGAGAACCAACATAATAGGAATAAAAGTTAGCATTGCACGCTGTGTTTGAAACTCACTGGTTCGTTATTTCCGGTAAGGGAGAAGAAATGTTATTAATGGAAATATTTTGATAAACATTCTATTTACCAATATTCATGATAGTGTTCACAAATGAAGATTTGTAGGCAAGCCGAAGATAATTAGCGAAGAGGGTTGTAGTTGCGATTTCTCAGTGCCTGATTTCTACAGCACCTGTGAACACTTCCGTAAGTCTTTAATTTACTGATTTATTTGGTTAAATTGTTATTGTTTTTTCAATCTATATCATTATTTACCATAGAGAAGCAGACAAGAAAAACTTTTGATATTAGCTAATACAGATCTCTTCTTAACAAATATTATTTTATTCTATCTCCAAATCATCGCCTTTCAGAAAATCGCTTGTAAAGTTTTGTAGTTAAAGTTTCGAAGTGTTAGGACAATTATTTAGCATTATAAATCTATTCCCAGAGGGGAGATATCTTCATGCTTTTTGCAGAGATGATAGATTGCACTTTGTTATGCTATCTTGCAGCCTTTTCTCAGATTTTCTTTAAAAAAAAACAATAACTGGAGATAGACTAAAGCAGCACGCGGCTGGGACAATGCAGTGGTGAGAAAGTAATTTCTGGGTAGATATGACACGGTTTTCACAAAACATTTACATTAAAACGATGTGTAAATAATGTCCTACTTACAGGGAATGACGGCTTTGTGAACTCCTTGGTCAGTGGTGTAAAATGGATGTAGTCGCTGCTGCTGATGCTGCACCGCACACAGATAACGAGAGTTCCAGTGACAGTAGTCCTGGGATGTCCGTTTTGAATACCAACGCTGAAGAAGGTACAGTCGTGGAAGAGGACAGAGACAATGGCCCGGTCTTCAAAACAGAAAGACATTTGCTGGTAAGTGACTTAATAAACGTGAATCAAAAACTGTTGTAAAAAGCTTTAGACCCATAGCGCATTATGTCAAGCCTGTTTTGCCTCAGTTATTTGTGGACTATGGAGTTGATCGAAACCCAACGCACTGGCGAGACTGAAAAATTTTGTCTCGCTAGTTGATTAAAAAAAACAGTTCCAAGTCTCAAGCTGTGTTTTCATGTGTTCGAAACGGAAACGGCGACGGGAATGGAAATTTCAAAAATCCGTCAAGTAGTAAAAATAAAGAGTGTTTCCGTGTGTACGGAAGCGGCGTTCCCATAGAAATGACAATAGTCTTTCTATTTCACTACTTGGAGGGTTTTTGACGTTTCCGTTGCCGTTTCAGTTTCCGTACACATGAAAACACGGCTTGAGTCAAAACCGACGCAGAACAGACTTGACTCACGGGGCTATAGTCTTAATATTATCGAAAAATTAGGCTCATTGTGGACTGTATTGACACATTGTCACCACTGCATTGACTTGTTTTCAACTGATTGAAGACAGTTAGCGCTGGCGCTTTGTCAGTGTAACCTCGATGAAGCTAACGTTATCTCTATGTCAGTAAATCTTCGACGAAAACAAAATACTCTTGCGGAAATCCATTCTCTCTCTCTCTCTCTCTCTCTCTCTCTCTCTCTCTCTCTCTCTGCCTCTCTCTCTCTCCCTCAATCTGTCTCTCTCTCTCTCTCTCTCTCTCTCTCTCTCTCTCTCTCTCTCTCTCTCTCTCTCTCTCTCTCTCTCTCTCTGCTTTTTTCTGTCTTCCTGCCTGTTGCTCTGTCTCTCTATTGTCTGTCTGTCTCTCATATGACACGGAGGTTTTCATAATTTTCTACATGTTTTTCAGCCTTTATTCATTTTTTAGCATTATCATTAGCAATTTTGATTTTAGAAAACACCAAATCTTGCCCAGAATGCGTGCAGATAACCGTACACCAAAATCTTTACTAAAATTTGATGTCAGTATGTAATTCATTGACGTGACCCATGTATACACTAGAGTAACGCACCTGTTTGTAAAAGTTGCTCAACCTAAACACAAAAGAGATGACAAGAAACTCCGTGTTTACTTTAAGCTGGATTTGTCAGTTCACACAAACTTGGTTTTCTTGCCCTGTTGTTGAAAAGTTTTGTAAAGGAAAAAAAATGATAATGTTTATGAATTCCTCAGAAATTAGATTCACAATCGCATCTATAAAATTTTATTCTGGCCTTCGGTGTTCAATGAAGATGTTTTTGTTTTTTTTTTAATCAGAGAAGTGTTTGAAGGCAAAATATCGGATGATTGTCAAGTCAGTTAAAAATTTGATATAGATATTGGTTTGTTTAACCTTTGATGTCAAAGAATATCTTTCGCTATTCACATTTTACATCAGAAAAATCAGCTGTGATATCTAAAGTAAAAAGGATATAACATATACAAAAGATCTACCGTGAGGGCTGTGCAAATTTATTACAAATTATTTCTGTCGTCCTCAAACATCAAAATATTTTGAAAAACAAAATTTGAGAAAGAATTGGTTTCATTTTATATCTCACGGAACTTGTGGTACATCCGATTTTTAAAAAAACTTACTAATAATAGTTCGTCCATCAGGTATGATGATGAACACCAGAGGAATAAAGAACAGAAATTGTTGAGAATTTCAACACATGGACAATAAAGAGAACTAAAGGACACAGAGGACAGAATGGAAAGACTGTTCTTTCATGACTTATGGCTTCTCATGTGACTGATAAGTCCTATTTTTGCCCTGAAGACCCTTCCGCATAAGTGACAAGAGTGCTCCGTTGGTTCAGTACCACTGGGCCTTTTCTTGCGCCGTTCTCTTTTTTTGATAGCCTGCTGGACTCTGTCAGCTTCCCATGCTTTGCTGCCTCTGGTAAGGGCCGCCCTCCAATTTGCACGGTCAAGCGAGAGCTTTTCCCACTCACTCACATCAATGGCAAAGGCCTTCAGTGATTGCTTGAGAGTGTCTTTGTAACGTCTCTTTGGGGCCCCAACATTCCTCGTTCCATTGGAGAGCTCAGAGAAGAAGATTTGCTTAGGGAGTCTGGAGTCGGGCATTCTGACAACATGTCCTGCCCAACGTAGCTGAATTTTTTTCAGGTGGCAGAAGATGCTCAATTCCTTGGCACGATTGAGGACCTCAGTGTCTGGAATTTTATCCTGCCATTTGATCCTTAGGATCTTTCTAAGGCAGGCCAGATGAAAGTGATTTAATTTTCTGGCATGCGATTGGTACACTGTCCAGGTTTCAGCCCCATAGAGTAGGGTGGGAAGGACCACAGCATTGTACACTTTCAGGTTAGTGTCTGTGCGAATGCCGGCAACATCCCACACTCTCTTTCGAAGCCTGCCAAATGCAGAGCTGGCTTTGCTGATTCTTGAGGGAATTTCAGTATCAACACGAGCCGTGGAAGACAGTGTACTGCCAAGATAGGTGAAGTTCTCCGACACCTTCAGAAGACTGTCATGGACTTTGATATTTGGGGTCACAGGATACTTGTCGTCTGGAGTAGGCTGATGGAGCACTTCCGTCTTCTTTGTGCTTATTGTGAGGCCAAAGTTGTCACAGGCACTAGAGAACTTATCAACACAGTTTTGCATGCTATCCTCATCGTGTGCCAGAAGTTCACAATCATCAGCAAATAGTAGGTCACAGACTTGAGTACTTTTGGTTTTGGTTTTTGCCTGAAGTCTCCTGAGGTTGAATAGACTGCCATCAGTTCGGTACTTGATGCTTACCCCTTGAGGAGGAGAGCTAAAGGCTTCTTGTAGCATTGCAGAGAACATGATGCTGAACAGAGTTGGGGCTAAGACACAACGCTGTTTTACCCCATTTGTGACAGCAAAGGGCTCTGAAACACTGCCGTTGCTTTTGACTGCAGCTTGCATGCCATCATGAAACTGGCGCACTATTGTGATGAATTCGGGTGGACACCCAAACTTCGCCAAGATTTTCCAGAGGCCTTCACGACACACTGTGTCAAATGCTTTTGTGAGGTCAACAAATGTGATATACAGCGCTTTATTTTGTTCCATGCATTTTTCCTGAATCTGTCTGGCAGCAAAAATCATATCCGCCGTTCCCCTCTCTTTACTAAAGCCACATTGGCTCTCGGGAAGCAAGTCATTTGACGAGAGGTGATCAAGTAGGCGATTCAGAAGCATTCTTGCCAATATTTTGCCAGCAATTGAAAGTAGGGAGATTCCCCGATGGTTGTCACAGACTTGGCTGTCCCCTTTGTTTTTGTACAGATGGATGATTGAAGCATCTTTGAAGTCCTGTGGCAGCTTCCCTGCTTTCAACATATGATTGAACAACTCGGTCAACCTTTCAATAAGCTTTTCTCCACCGAAGGCATACACCTCAGCAGGAATTGAATCCACGCCTGGTGATTTGTTAAAGGACATCTGATTTGTGGCAGTCCGGGTCTCATTTGCTGTGAATGGCTTGGCAAGAGCTGCATTAATAGGAGTCTGAGGGAGGCGGTCAATGGACTCAGTATTTATATTTGATGGCCGATTTAGCACACCTCCGAAATGTTCTGCCCAACGCTGAATTATGGCATTCAATTCAACAATGCGTGTTGAACCATCTGACGCAAGAAGTGGCGTAGTGCCAGAGCGGGATGGTCCAAACACAGCTCGGAGGCTCTCAAAGAACTTTCTAGTGTTGTTTGTGTCGGCATATTTCTGAGTTTCTCTTACTCGCGCTTCAAGCCAGTCATTTTTCATTTTCCTCAGCTTCTTCTGGAGTACACCCTTACATGCACGCAGTGCATCAGCTTTTGCTGTGGAAGAGGGGTCACTGCAGTGAGCTTGGATGAGACTATTTTTTTCTTTGATGAGCACTTTGATTTCATTATCATTATCATTGAACCAGTCCTGGTGCTTGCGCACAGGAAAACCAACTGTGCTGCTGGCGCAAGAGTGTACAGTCGTATTTAGGTCAGTCCAGCTCTGTTCAATGTTCTCAGGGTCAAAAGTCACGCAATCCAATTTTGAGGAGAGTTCTGATGAGAGCTCGCTCTGTTTCTCAGCTGAGCAGAGTTTTGAAACATTTAGGCGTTTAGGTGGCGCTTTCCCTTGAGGGCGTCTATTGCGCCTCAATGTTAGTCTGAAAAAAAACTTACTACTACTCAGTATAATGACAGAACAGTGCTTTACGGTCCTGACCTCAAGGGAAGTTTCAGGCATGACAAAGTAACACCAATAATTTCATACTTTATGTTTCTATAACAAGAACTGTGATCATATTATGCAGTAACTTCCATCAGACACGAAAGGCCAAACTTGTATGTCCCGTGGAAATGTACGTGAGTCGGTGAGCGCACGATGGCAAATTAATGTGCCTTGAAATTGCGCAAGAATGGTGGTTTGCCATTCCCGGTTTCAACTTTTATAAAAGATACCGCCATTGTTCAGATGGTGCTCTTGATGATATCGTTTCTTTACAAACTTGCCACAAGCTGGCGATTAAATTCAGCTTTTACAATGCAGTTTACAATAATAACACTGATCCTCTTTTCTTTACAACTGGCGAAGCCTTCAGAATGGGTACATTATGTAAATTACTGACAGCATACTCCACTGATTACAGAAAAAGGCGAGGGATATTGGGCATTATGCTGTGATAAAAGTTAGCATGAAATGAATAATATAACAAAGCAAAAGCCCCTTGTGGTATTCCGCTTCTATGTTGCCGCTGGCGATTTTAACAAAGGTTTACCCAAAGTAAATAATGCGCTGATCTCTACACCATTGTTTAAGGCGCACTGAGTTCTTTGTTTTCGGAAGATATCTGCTCTGGGCCTTTGCACATCTGACAAAGGTTATTTAATGCAAAACACCGCGGGGCTGTTTATTTCTTTCACATTGTTTCAAAAGCTGGATGATTACTTCAGTGTCTTGGTGCAAAACAAATAACTTCGGTACTTGTTTGAAATACGGATCATGAACAAAGAAAGCCGGGTGTTATTAGAATTCACGCAGTAAGAATATTACAGTGAGAGCAATGGCCTTCAAAATTTTGTTGCCGCAAGAAAATTCCTACATCATACAAAATAGCCCAGTATGGATTTCCTCGCTTCATTACTTTAAAAGTCAGAATCTGAAATATGTAGGCTTACATTGTGACGCACGAATGTTGATCTTCAAAATTTATTGTCTCAAGAAGATTTTCTGCATTGTACAAGTATATCAGTACCTAATCCCTAATTCAAATATCACATAGTTTTGTGATGCATTACCGTTCTGCCTTTAAATATCGACGGGAGAAAAGACTGACAAACTACTTGATAAACTGGGATTGCTAAGTGCAACCCATGCATTCAAGGTCCTGAAGTGGCTGAAACCTAAAACCGAGATTTTGACCACAAAAAATATTGTTTGTGCACTCCGTGACTCCGAAATCTTCAGCTCTTTCAAGTTACCTCACTCTAATATTAATAAGAATCCTGGGTTAACGTGCTTTGTACAGAAGATAGCACACCCGCTGGTCTTAGGCAGAGCTGTTCTTATAGTTTGTTCTGGAGTCCATGTGGACATAGGCATGGCATAGTGTTAAAACCCCTGCATTATAAAAATGAAGACATTTTCAATACATCACATGCTGTTACTGCAAAATTAATGAGTTGCTATCAGCGGCTTCATCCGTGTAAATGTGTTTCTTTGGCAAAGAAGAACACAAGAGAGGATATTTTCCCGAGAACTGCAGAAGTTATGAAAGCGGCGACTGAGATGAGAGGATATTTATGGAGAAACTGGTGATCTTGTGAGAGAGGGGGAAAAAAGCTGTTAATTACCAGAGCGCACCACTATGTCATTACGTTGCAAGAACCTTGCTGCAGTTCTCCACAAACTAAGCTGTAACTCCAAATTAATTTGGTCACAAATTACCTATAGAACCTCAAGCGTTTCTTTTTCCAGTGCGTTCAAATTAACTTTTTAAACCCTCCAGATTTCCAGAAAATACATTAGCGTTCCTCGTTATTCAAATGATTTTTTGATCTCTAATTTTCTAAATTCTATTGCGTTTTGTCTTGAAATCAACCTGCGACACACTCGAGGCTCTCTCATTACCGAAGGCAAAATTACCTCTGGTGCAGATCACAAGAAAACCTTTATGAACAGTTCAGTTTGGTGCTCTTAAAATGACTTCACAGGTATAAAATAGGTTAAAATCCTCCATCGGTTTAACCCTCTCGATCCCAAAAGTAGAACAAAAACAAAATTCGTTCGACCAGGGGACTGTAATAATTTTCTTTTAAAATAGGCAATTGTTTCTTTGTTGTTTTTTTCAAAATGGGCGATTGCAATTTTGTTCAAAATAACAATTTACTCCTTCGGGTGTATCGTCACATAATGCAATATTACGGAAAATATTCATTGTGACCAATGACACAATAGTTGGGTAGATGCAGCGTACACGAGTCTTAGCACTGATCTTCAAACTCCAACCTAAACGCAGTCAGTGTAAGCGTAGAAACATCATTACACCGGTCTTTCTTTTGTCATGTTTTAGAGAAGAAATACTGAAACGCGGGGGAAAAGAGGAAAGGGAGGCAGTTCAAAATCTAGTTCTGTAGCACTCTAAAGTGTTATGCTAAAGAAGCCTCTATTTCTGACAGTATCCTAATCCCTAGGTCTACGTTTTGGCAATAGCACAATGATGAAGCCAGACAACTGCACAAAATCAACAGATTATTTTTCGTTCGTCCAACTTAAGCTGGATACAGTGTTTACCTTAATCATTTATTCCTCTATCAACACTGTGGGTTTTTCATTTTACATTGGCGTACTGACACAGCGTCGATCATATCGTGCAACCACACAAGTGCCAAGGGCAGTGCAGAGGAAAAGGCTGCATTACATCAAATTTATTCCTCACCTTAAATGCAGATTCAGTTATATGAATAAATATTACGTTTGAACATTGCACTCCCCATGAATCATTGATAAATTAAAGAGTCGTTCGAATATGCTTGTGTAGTATCATGGAAGAATCAGTGTAGTCTTTGTTTAAGCTCAGACGTGTCGTGACGCTTGTTAGCTGCAGGAGCCTCCCATCAACAGCAGCTGCCAACATTCCATTTTTCCTCGAAATGTCTCAACTATAGTTTGACCGTCGTGGCAAAGACAGATCATTCTTTTTTCATTATGTCCAGCGCCGTCTTAACGCATGGGCACACTGGGCAGTTGCCTGAGGGTCCCCAATGATTTAGGGGGCCCCGATCATGCAAATTTACATTGGATTTTGAAACGGAGAAGAAAATCCCGCGCATTACAACCTATTGCTTTGCCCAAGGAGACAATAATGTTAAGAGGGCCCTGATATATGTCTGTTCAGAAAACTGGATCTACATGGGAAGGGAAAATGTATATTTTAACCCTCCACTATATTCTTGTCTAAATACCCAAATATTTCAGCGCTGGAATCTTATTTCATAATGTAGCATATGATGGCTCTAGCGGGCTAGACAGGTTTCAAGTTTCATAACACAGCATATTAATATAATGGCTCTAGTGGGCTAGACTGGCTTCAAGTGTCATAATACAGCATATGATGGCTCTAGTGGGCTAGACAGGTTTAAAGTTTCATAATGTAGCATATGATGGCTCTAGCGGGCTAGACAGGTTTCAAGTTTCATAACACAGCATATTAATATAATGCCTCTAGTGGGCTAGACAGGTTTCAAGTTTCATAATATAGCATAATTATGATGGCTCTAGCGGACCAGACAGTTTCAAGTTTCACAATACAGCATAATGAAGGCTCTATCGAGCTAGACAAGTTTCAAGTTTCATACTTCTTAATATTATGCTGGCTCTAACGGGCTAGGTAGGTTTCAAGGTTCATAATACAGCATATAATGCTGGCTCTAGCGGCTTAGACAGGTTTCAAGTTTCATGAAACAGCATATGATGGCTCTAGTTGGCTAGACAGGTTTCACCGTTTCATGAAACAGCATATTATGGCTCTAGTTGGCTAGACACGTTTCAAGTTTCATAACACAGCATAATTATGATGGCTCTAGCAGGCTAGACAGGTTTCAAGTTTCATAATACAGCATATCAGGCTCTAGCGGGCTAAATAGATTTCAAAGGACTCGGCACAGGCAAAACTTACAGGGTTAAGGAAACTAACAGTGCAAGTAAATTTGAACGACTAACAGTCAACAAAGCCGATTCATTTAAAGTTGTTTTTTGTCATGGAAAGTGTTTCACGTGCACTTGTAAAGCCCAGGGTCATGCCACAAATAAGGTTATTGCTGACTCACCAAACCAGTAGTAAATGATCCAGAAGAAAGAAAATAATTTCTTTAAAAATACCCCCCCCCCCCCCACCAAAAAAAAAAGTGAGCAAATTTCGTCGGGGGAGTGCTAATAAGTCAAGAATAAAGTTGACTTGTATGTATACATTTGTAGAAAACTCTATTACTTTGTTTCAGTTGGCATCACAGAACCTTAGTTCTTGTTTGTTCCAATTCCACTTTTTGCACACTGAGAAATTCGACATTAAACGTTTGCGGCTTTAGTTATTATGATAAGAAGTTAGAATAAATCGGACCTGTGAAACAGCTTTGATAGTGCCACCGCGCATTTTAAGCAAGTTTAAGCCAAAGTGTGCATTGTTATAGCTCTTCTACATACTAAAAGATTTCCAGTTTTTCAGAAAATAAGAGATTGAACAAACAAGAACTAAGATCTCGGGAACTTGTGGTCTCGTGATATTCTGAAGTTTATTTCGTCTTTCGTCGGAAGGTTCAATCAGAGAGTAAGCTTATGTATAATTCAGAGATCTCTCACTTAAGCCAAATCGCGAAACTAGGACGCTGCGGTAAAGCAAGAATTGAAAGAGACCGTCTTCACCAAAGATAGTGTGCATATCTGCTTACTGTGGTTAACTTTGTTCATATTTGGGGGCCCACCGTGGTCTAGAGGCAAGGTGCTCGCCTCTCATGCCGAAGGTACAGGGTTCAAACCCGGCCGATGCCGGCATGTCGGAATTTTGGGGTTTTTCTCACAGTTTCCTGTCCCTGATTCTATGGGAGATAGGATTGAGCACCTAGTCTTCTCGAATAAGGACGACAAACTCAGAGGACCCGCGTGTACGTTGTGCACGTTAAAGATACCTTGGCAGTTGGAAATCGAAAAGAGCAGGCCGAACAGGCCACTGCCCGGGCAAAATCAAATTAAATTCATCCCTACCACTCCCCCCCCCCGCCCGCCCCGTCGTCTCCCCACCCCCCCCCCTCCCAAAAACCTCGCTGACCGGCGCTGCACTGTGGCGACGTCGTGTCTGCTCCACTTGTAACTGGGCTGCAATGACAAAAAGGCAAATTACCCAAAACTGATTAAAGAAGTATACAAAATACAATCCATGTACAAATACAACAAAATACAAATATTTTTGGGCTGATTGAAACTATTTAGAGCCGTTTGTAAGTTCTTACGCCCCCGTGGAAATGCACAAACGAGTATTTGTTTACCGTAGCGACCTACTTTCCGCTCCATGCTAACAATGGTTTCGCGGCGCCTCCCGTGTCTCGCAGCGCAAATCGATCAAAAGCGAAACCTCTCTCTATACATACATACTCTCTGGTTCAAGGCTATAGTTATGTTTTCTTTTCCGAAGAGTTTCCGTTCCGCTTTTTGGATTATGCGCAATCAGCCCTCCTGCCCGGCGGGGTTGGGGTGAGAGGGGTTGGGAGTGAGGGGTACATGGCGGGATGACATAGGTGAAATAAACCAATAGCAATAATCTCACTCAATTTGTACTTAATCCCAGTCACCAGATTTATTATGCACGTTGTCCAATCTAAGGCTCGTGTGACACAATCCGTCCTGCCAAAATTGTTCATCCGACCCGGTCAAGTCAAGAAGCCTCCTTTGTTTTTTTTTTTTGTTGTTTTTTTTCTGAAAAAATCTATTTATTTATTTATTTATTTATTTATTTATTTATTTATTTGTAGATCTTTTACAAGACTATTGTTAGTGCGACGGAATTTATTCCAAGAATAGGTCTAAGCTGTCTGCAACACAGGTCTGTCTATCACTCTGTCTGTCTGTCAGTCTTTTGTCTCTGTCTCTCTCTCCGTCTCTCTCCCTGTCCCATTCTCTGTCTGTCTGTCTCTATCTCTGTCTCTCTCTCTCTGTGTCTCTCTCTCTCTATCTCTTTGTCTGTCTCTCTCTCTGTCTCTCTCTGTGTCTGTCTCTCTCCCTGTGTCTCTCTGTATTCTCTCTCTTTCTCTCTCTTTCTCTTGCGCTCTTTCACGCTCGCTCTTTATTTTTCCTAAGAACACCATCAAACGTAAGATATTGCTTCAATTTTTATCAAATTGAATAAGTTCTCGGCCTTTTCACTATGTTTGCTTTTGAGAAAAGAAACAAACCATGGATTTGATTTAAAATTACTGTTCCTTGTATATAAAATAGCGAAATTCTATGACACTTTGACCTGTACTGCATGAAAGAGAATGAACTCTCTTCCACCCGGGCAAATAAATGCTTACAAATACATTTTACTTGTAAATAAGGCAATTTGCTATTCAGCACACAAACAGAATTATATGCACCTCGTCATACTGCACACAAACTCTCTCCCAGCCCAGAGAACTGCAGGGACGTTCGTTAAAATACTCAACTGAAGGAACTTTAATCTTAACGATTCGCGATTACTAGACAGAGCATGTGGCTCAGAATTATTCTGATAATTGTCATCATTACAGTCAATTACGTTTCATTATGTTTCTTTGATCTGTAATTCACCTGAATCGCGTTTCGTAATGGCCGATTTGTGCTTGAAACTGTTTGCCTGGAGTTATTTAAGCGCATCAAGTTGATTATGTCTTCTTCTGGCAGTGCGGTCAAATATTTGCCTTCCAGATATTATCCCAGTATGGAATGACTGGAAGGGGGAGGGGGGATAATAAAGCTGTTTTATCATATAAAGAGAAGAGTGGCACAAAGAGTAATTAGATTTTTGTAGTCATCGACCGATTCACAAAGACTTCATACACCAGTGCAGCAAGTAGGTTTCTTGCTCACTTCTCTTTTAGAACTCTAAAACTCATATAATTATATAAATGATCTGTATATCACAGTGGGAATTAGAATCCAGGGGAATTTTTGAATTCCACTAGTGGAGATTAGAATTCCAATCTGTCCTAGGGTAAATTAGAATTCTCATTTGCACTGAATAAATCCAAGTGGAGAATGGAATTCTAATCTCTCCTAGGGCAAATTGGAATCCAAATTCTAGTTGAGATTAGAATCATGGCTTCAATTCGCACAGTAGAAATGGAAGACGAAACTGTTAACGCTGATTACAGAGAACAGAGGTTTGCCTCAAGACTCAACTATTTACATGCAGCAAAAAGGCAAGCTTCTCGATACCAAAAGAAAGTTCAAGAACTCCAAGTATCATACTCCGTTGCTGACATCGTTGGGGTAAAAATCCATCACGCCGATAGAACAAACACTGACGCACGTCTTCTGCCATGCAAAGTAATGGAGAAGAAGTTGCGAGACCCAGACTGCCAAATGTTTAAACTGTACAGTACAGCCGGGATTATTAAAAACTGGTTTACATGTGTGGAGTTAGTTGATATGAAATCCGTGGAATTCCCTGAATTACATGACTTAGCAGTAAAGGACCTATGTGAAGTAACTCTCATTCAAGCTTCACGCCAAGCAACAGGCTGGCAAGCATCTGGTGCATCGAGAAAAACCATGTGCAAATGCAAGAGCTCATGCAATATGAAACGATGTTGTTGCCGCAAAGCAGGAATTACATGTAGCACAAAGTGCCACCCAGGCAGTACTTCTTGCACAAATAATTAACATTTAAGATACTTTAACAAACAATGGTTTTTCTAAAGTTGGTCATTTATTAACATTTTTAAAATAATAGTTTATTCTAAAGTTAGAGGTTTATTAACATTTTTAAATAAACAATTGACATTAAAGAATAGTATCACAAACAAACAATAATGTTTCTCAAGTTAGTGGTTCATTAACAATTTAAAAATAATAGTTTATTCTAAAGTTAATGTTTTATTAACACTTTTTAAAATACGTGGTTTTTCTCAATGCACCAAATGCTTGGAGTACATGTAGTTTTTTATAAAGTTAATGGTTTATTATCATTTTTTTAAAAATTGAAGCCCATGTTCAAAACTGTATTTCTGTGTTTCACATATGATTGGTAAGGTATGATCCTATAAGTTTTTCTCAATGCACCAGATGCTTGTAGTAGTTTTTTCTAAAGTTAGTGGTTTATTAACATTTTTTTAAAAATTGAAGCCCATGTTCAAAACTGTTTTCCTGTGTTTCACGTAATGTTTTCAATTGTTCATTTAATGAGAATGTACAAACTTTAGAAACTAGACTGCTGGAGATAAAACAAACCGTATTGTTGGGAGCAGTAACAAAAGGTTAACTCTCTAATGGCCAGCAACAGCTTGGCTTTATCCAAACTTATGAAACATACAAAGCCGATTTCAAACATCGGATAGTTTCTAAAATACAAATATTTATTTGGAATAAACGACTTCTTGGTAAATCAGAAATTGTTACAAAGATAGGAAAAACAGGCACAAGGTGACGTGTTTCAAACAAGGAACTCTGGACGTGTGCGGGTTAATGAGTTTACGTTTCGACAGTCCTATCAATAACGCCGCTACGTGCAGTGGTTTATATCAGTGCCGTTCTTAACACGATTGAAGCTATCTTTAAACCGTCTGTGCTGTAAACATACGGTTTGGGAATATCTCTGTTGGAATGAGATGTGTTTGCTCTTAGCTAGAAAAGGGGCGATTAGAATGAGCTTTGGCTTGGTTGTTATTTCATTTTAATGAGCATGTTTTGCCATTAGTGGCCCATACGGTAATGGGAAAATCACTGAGCTGATCGGAATGGAAAGACAGTGAGAGAAAGAGGGGGGGGGGGTGGCCGTTAACGAAGACTATGGGAGAACTGAACCAAAGGAGGGCATCAGTAAATCAAGTAACCCAAGATATACGCAAATGGGAGGAGAGAAAGAAAGAAAGAAAGAAATCTTGCCTTTTTTTAAATTAGAAGACTGACAAAAACGACAATATGAAAAAGGAGCAAGATCAAGAACAAAGAGAATGGAGCTGTGAACAGACAGACAAAAGAGAATAACAATTTTTTGTTAAGAAAATACAATTTTTTGTTAACAAAAAACACACCAAAAAAAAACCAAACTAAGGACGGGTATGATGGTGCAAAATCTGCATTTTCCAAGGGTAGATGCCGATAGCGTTAATGAGAGCAACTGCCCATCTGAAACTGGCACGATAAAATCTCGAGATTTATACCCCTGTTGTATCTGTTAAAAACAGTTGAATTGCCGTTTGTCTCCAACTATTTTATGGGAATTTGTTTGCTCTGCCTTTATCACCACAGCAAGACCTGTACAGTTCTGTCCAAAGTAACCTGCAGACACGCATTTAAAGGACAAACCATTATACAGGAATGTTCATTGTCACAGTTGAACCCAGAAATGTTCAGTTTTACTTTGTGAATTAAATGCAAAGCAGAAGGAGTTACGTTTATCACAAGTTTGTGTTTTCCAGCGCTACACTGAGATCTGGACCTGGAATATTACAAGTCGTCAGTGTTTGTTTTATTATTCATGTTAACTGAATCCGCGCCGTGGATACGGTTTATTATTAACCCTTACAGTATTGAAACAGAATTGCTGTTAACACCTTTACTGCTCCTTCAGTTTCAAGTTTTCTTTCTCTATTACTAGCTTTTAAATACAGATCAATAGCTTGATATTGGCCCATTGCGAATGACGTCACAGAGTGTTTTGGTTTTGTCTTCCGACACCCAAAATAGCGGGTGGATCAGCTGATGAGTGTAACTTCGAGATATGTCAAAGCGGTTAAAATGCTTGCTGGCTGCATTGCAGCTGACTGTTATGGCAGGGGTGAAAGGATGGATCCAAGCTGGTCAGATTCCCTACCATCAGTGTAAACAAGGGAAAGGAAGTGATTGAATTGACCCAACGTCTCCCATGCGCGTGAACACACGTGTCATTGTTTACTGTAATGAACTAGTTTTTAGCTCGCCTCCGATTGGTTCACGACGCCTGAAATGCTCGCAGCGCAAATCAGCTAACGAATGAAAATCAATGCTACCATCGCCATGGTTATGCGTCGCTCCTTACAACAAAGATGGCCGATATGCGCAATGGGCCTATAGCTCCATATTTAACATTCAAAATAACTGAAGTAAGTGGATCTCAATACAAACTGGACTTGAAAAAAATCTAGTTTTCACAGTGTCAGTAATCATAGGTTTGATCGCAAGCGAGCAGTAGTGGTTTATAAAATATGTGTATGTGAGGCAGATTTAAACTGCGGTAGAGCAAGAGCTATCTTCGGAGAGTACCTGTAGAAGCGAATGGGGGACTATTAGGTGGGAGGGTGGTAGGTGGCGCTTCTGGAAAGGTATCCTGTCTTCGTGTTTGCTGATTGCAGGGCAGACCAGCAAATTCAGGAGCGGGGCAGCAACAGACCCCCAAATACAGGTCATCGGCTAAAGGATTTCTCGCCCTATCGAACACTGCCATGGGTGTTGCAACCTCTGGACTGTGCACCCTAACCCTAACCCTAACCCTAAAATGACTCTGAACGTCACAGAAAATCCCTGGGATGTGGGCGCTCCTGAATTTGCTGGTCTGCACTGCAATCGGCAAACACGCATCCTGTCCTGTCATTCTACTATATTCTGTCTGTCGACTTGATTTTTCCTTGCACAATGTAACCATTATTGTGTCAATGTAACCATTATTGTGTCAATGTAACCATTATTGTGTCAATGTAACTATTATTGTGTCAATGTAACCATTATTGTGTCAATGTAACTATTATTGTGTCAATGTAACCATTATTGTGTCAATGTAACCATTGTTGTGTCAGTGTAACCATTATTGTGTCACTATAACCATTGTGTCAATGTAACCATTATTGTGTCAACGTGCTTTCTCCAAGCTCAAACTCAAACTCAAACCCTAACTATTATGTGGTTTCAAGTTATTGCAATGAAACCATGTTATATGACTTTTTTTTTTTTTGCTTTTTCTTAAATTCAAGTCTTTATTTTTCAATGCTCCCGCGCCATTTTGAGGGCAAATAGCTAAAAAAAAAATCCGAGAAAAGCAACTTCTATGACGCCAAGGGAAACCAATTCTAGGTACCTGTTTTAGTTTTGTTTTGTTTTGTTTTAGGAATTACTATCTCTGCTATTGGGTTTTTTTGCACATTGAATTACGGAGAAAAGCTTTTTTTTGGGTTATGGCTAGTGTTAGAATTAAGTTTACATAATTGTCTTTCCTTTTCCTTTGCGTTTGCTGTGAGGCCTTGCTATATACAACTTTTTATCTTTTTGCCACATTTTGAATTCGCTTCAAGACTTGCTGCGACCCCAGAGAGTTTTTTTTTTTGGGGGGGGGGGGGGGTTGTTTGTTTTTTGGTTTTGTTGTTTCTTGGTTTGTTTTTTTGTTTTTTGTTTTTGTTATTATAATATTTTGTAAAATAGCTGGCCACAACAGCTGGGGATATGGCTTTCGAAGGTCGGCCACACGTTGATAACAAAACTCCTATAGTGAGTATTTTGGATACATGGCCTAGATAGCGTCTGCCCTGTTTTTGTTACAGTTCAAGAAAGGAGAGACAACAGAGGTAATGGAAAAGCACCTCCTTATCTCTAGGTTTAAAGCGTCTACTCTTCAATTGAACAATTAAAATGTAACACCGTTTGAAATAGCCTCGGGGCCTTCATTGGTCCTGGCTTCAATTTGTTAGTGCGATGAAGGAGCTGTCTAATGGATTGCGAACTGTGTTTGTTGTTTGCGCTTGGTGAACCAGGTGTTATAATTCGTTGTTGGTGAAAGGGCCGTATGGAAACTATGTATGTTAACATTGAAAAGAGTTTGAATCTAAGGTAGAAGTGAATGTTCGGTAAGAGACAGAAGGGGGGGGGGTACATATTATAGAGTAAGGGTATTTAGTTGGGGTTCATTTGTTCTGAACTGTAGAGTGAAGGACAGGGACCCCTAGGCATGGGAGGGATGAGTGAGTCTTGGGGGCTGTGTGAGGTTCAGTTTATAATTTAGTGCATTTTGCTAGGGAGAGCATCTGTGGCTTTCACGATATTCTTGAACTGATCCGTGAAAATTAAAGACAGAAGTATGAATAATAGTTCTGTGTGAGAAACCGTCAGCGTATTAATATCCAGTGAATAATATAGAAATAAATATACTATTTATTATTGCTGAATACCTTTTTCCGTATTTTAAGGTCAATAATTACACGGTCAATACTTCCTTATGGCAAAATTGTCTATACCGTCAGTTATCGTGCACTGCGAAGAAAAAATTATTTTTGAGTTCTGCAGCATTTACACCTCGTTTGCGATGTGACCCCCCCCCCCCCCCAGCTTATTTTCCTATTGTTCTGGGTTTCTTGAACTGGTATCGCCCTATCTCAAGCCGTCAATTGCTTATCACGACACCAATAACAGCTATCACTTCTGTTGTCGCGGGCACTCAAATACCCGTGTGCCTGAACAAATAAGCTAGAGGGGAATTGAAATGGCAAGCTATGGCCAAACTTCAATAAGCCTGTTGTTACGTGGAGTGTGAATCAGAGAAAAACTAGCTGAGAACTCTATTTGTCAAGATGGAAATTAACGCATTCCGATCTCGTTTCTTTCTAAGCCAGTGGTTCTCAACATTTTAAAAACCTGTTCCCTTTTACATGGGTGTCTTTCATGTCTTTATTTCGCCCTTCCCTCCCTAATGTTTTTAAAGAATATCAAAAGAATATATTTTGTTGTTCTTTTTCTTTGTATTTTAACTCCACCTCGAAGGTTTATGACATCATTTGGCGGACTGGATTCCATAGTGCTGGCAATAATGATCTGGCAACCCAGGTCTATTGAATTACGCAAGGGAGTTTGAGCTACACATCACAAGAAATGACTATTCATTGTCTGGAATAAGAGAAATAAAAAGGACCCTGAACCTTCACAATACGTGCACTAAGCATTATTTAGACTATCCTACGGGAGCAAGATAATAATATATTTTGCAAATTTTCCTTGTATCAAGCCCAGCTAGATGTGGGTCCCATGAATATCGGCACTTGGATTGGATGCAATGACTAATTGCTAATAGATAGTTTTGTTATACTACAATTCCTGGCAGAATACACAGATGTGATAAGATTTGTCTTTCGGCTGACAATGTGTAAAGAGAGGCGTAGAACGCAAATTCCAGTCCAACTTTTCAATTCTATTTGACAAAAATGCGTCTCTTATTTTGCAGTTTAAAAAATAGTGAATAGACATTATTGAGGACTGAATTTTGTCCAAAACGGCGGTGTCCACGTTAGTCATCATCAAAAATCGAACCAGTACACCAAGTTTCATAATATTTGGCCACGTAGTCGCAGAGTTTTAGCTGCTTAAATGTTCACTCTCTAACTCCATTATAGCAACGATAAGATGAGACAGTCCCTTCTTCAAACCTCTAAAAAAAATCGTGGGCACATTTTGCGTGCTGACTGGGGGCGGGGTCCATAGCGCATGCACAGCATGGAAAGAATGATTGTTATAATGATAAATTAATGACGCCGATTTGTGACAGTGCCACTGTGACTAAAGAAAGAAAAAATAGCCAAGGTTTCCCCACAGCGACTGAAGTTCAAATTGCAAAATAAGTGACGTCAATCAAGGCCTGCAGCCAAAGTTGAACAGAGAAAAAATTCAATATTTTCCCTATTTGGCTTTGTAAAATACTGCATTGTTCATGACTTCCACGCATTCGCTGGTAGGTGGCTGTGGGAAATCTGTACACTCTAAAAGCGCTAGCTGTCTCATTTTATTGTTTCTAGAATCTTTGGTTAGAGTAAGATTCCAAGTATTTTTGACCTGAAATCCCGAAATTCCCCCTTCCCCAGGGAGAAATTTCGCCAAATTTAAGAACTACTGGTTTAAAAAACCAGAATAATTTGTTAATATTGTTTGATACGAATAGTGTCATTTCCACACTGGTGTTTTCTTTGGCGGGTTCTGAACTGGAATGTTCTGCCTGAATGAATACGCTTTATTCAACTATTTTGTTCGTATACAATTTTCTTGCGACACACAGAAAGATCCAGTGTTATTGAAAAGACTTGTGTTGCTATTGGAAAGATTATATACAACAACTTCGAGTGTGCTTTATCTGTTACTGAACTATCTGGTAGATCACCAGCAACTGAATAAGTTTTTCGGCTAAGAAACGCCTCTATCAATGGCTTTTTTTCTAGCATGTCTCGAGATTTCCCTAACCCTCATTCAGAACGCTCAAAGCCAGGGCACTAACTACACCGTATCGATTTTTTTTCAATGTAAATATTTTGAATGGCCACATTGAACCAAGGATATCATTCTTTTTTTAATTTTTTATATTATTATTACTATTACGCCTGCGTGCACGGAGACAAGTTTAATATTTTATGGTCAAATTTAAACAATACGAAATAGAGAAATATTTGCCTGTTTTTCAAATACAGAAGAAAAAAAAAAGACACGTGTAATAAATTTTGGGCACATTATGGGCATTCATACCTTAGTCTTGCTATGACAAAGGCCCTTTCAATGGGAGGCTTTGAGGAGTGCTGCATATATGAACTATTTGAAGCAAATCTAAGCACGACTCTCTTGACTTTCTGTAGTATGTTCCTGTATCGAGTGTAGGCAGTTCTGTAAGCTCCCAGAGAGCATACTAACAGAACGCCAGTCATCTGGTTTGACTTCTACCAGTGTTTATATGTGTTCTAGGGCGTGGATACCCATGTTTTGATAGACAACATTGTACATTTATCATATGCTGACAACAATCAATTCTGTATGCTTGGAGAAAATCATACTGCAGAACGCCAGTCATCTAATTTGACTTCAGCCAAGTGTTTATGTGTGTTGTTGGGCATACATACTCGTGTTTTGGTAGACAATAGTGCACATGATATTTATCGTCTGACATAATTTATATTCGTATGTTAAAACAATCGACTTTTGTCGGCTTAAAGAAACCACACAGAGAACGCCAGTTATGTGGTTCTGTCCTCAGTTAGTGTTTATGTTTGTTGATGAGCGTGGATACTTTTATGTCAGCGAATGAGGGTTAATAGAAAATGCAATATTTATCATCTTACAGCATGTTTTTAAACTATTATATTCCTTTTCGGCGGGTGAAGGACTGTGAAAGCTTAGGAAGCGGAGTAAAATATTTCCAGCTAGATGTGGCAGGAAAGAATCTGCGATTTCGACAGAATTTTAGTTCATTTTTCCGAGTAGCGAATATTGAAAATGCCGAATGTATAAATTAATACCTGGCCTACTTCTGTTACATTTTTATTCAAAGTGGTTATAGTCTTTTTTCCTTACAGACTAGTTTGCCTGTGATTCACTCTTTTACCAGCTGGGTCTCGTGAAATGAATCAGTGCAGGAATTGCGTAACCGCGTGTCTTCGCAACAGCGTGTCTATGCTCGTTTTGTTGGATTATCATGGATGATATTAGATAATTTCCTTAAGTGAGACAAGCGTATTATCAAGAATAATATCAGCGTCGTATCACTGATATTTTATGCAACGTTTTCTGTAATAGTACCGGTGTTAATGTGTTTTGTGTGTTTGCGAGTACTGAATGCTAGTTCGAGCACAGGTATCATCGTGTAAATGAAAGTGACTAGATCTAATAAATTCTCGTTTTCTTTTCGTCCTACACCACACTACATGCAACATGGGACCAGCTACGAAAGTGCTGGGCCTAATGTAGGTGTGTCACGCTTTGCTTATCCATGCCAGTCGATTTATGTATACACACAAAGGAGGCCGGTTTTGGCAAAGTAATATCATAGCCTTTTTTGTGTTGTGTGATTTCATTTGAAAGTGATATTCTGTAGCCTTTGTGTGTGACCGTGAAGCCCAACAGTTCAAATACATTGAAAATGGTTTTTAAGGAGACGGACGTGCACTAACTATGACTGATAAAATCAGTGAATGTAGAACTAAAGAGTATTTTGGTATTTTGTGACCGAGTCGACAATGAAAAAATTGTCTATCTTGCTATGTCGTTTCGTTTAACGCTGTGATCTGTGGGATGACAGCGTGACTAAAGAGAACATGAAGTTCAGGCTATAGTCAAGAATGAGTTGAAAAGCGTATAATAATGTCGACGGAAAGGAAAACAGACGACAACGGTGATGTCCACAAGGATTTGGGAGATGGAAATAAGAAGGAAACTGTTGATGGAGGTCAAAATAACCCGGTTCCGGAAATAAATGATAAGCAGCATGAAAGTGGAAATAATGATGATAGCCCGTTGCTAACGGATGATGTGCAGGGTGAAGATGGTATAAAAGAAAACCCTAATGTGGGAGACGAATCCGTGGGCAACATCGAAGTCGACGGCGAAATCGATGATGAAGACAACGGCTCCCATCCAGAAACACCGCGATATTCTTATCATGATTCTGATTCTGACATCATTGATTACGATTATGACCCTGACAAAGTGATACCTGACTTCAGTGACAGTGACGCCGACTCCTGGGACTGGACATTCCGGGATGAAAGGATCAATGACCTAGAGGTCAAACCCCCACGAAGAACCAAAAAGCCATTGACTCTACCTCACGATACCAACCATTCTCAATCTGGAAAACCGGACGATTCTACACATAAAAAATCGGGTGATTCTACTGATAAAACATCGGAAGATCCTGCACATAAAAATTCGGGCGATTCTACACATAAAAAATCGGACCATTCTGCATATAAAACATCGGAAGTGACTAGCTCCAAAACAAACGATATTCGATCTCACAACGATGGCAGTTTACAGAAGAAAGATGACAAACACACTACCCTTACCCCCAATGTCCAAAGAGTGGTCCACGGAAAAGATAAACCCCCAAAATTGCGTGATATTCATCCTCGAGAAAGCAACGTTGATAAAAGAGGACATGAAACTCAGAAATTCGGTTCTAAACTGAACCAAAGCCATAGACTGTACAAGGATGTTTCTTCAGTCTCACAAAGAGACTTTGTCTATTTCGAGGACTCCTCTTCGCCTTACATTCTAAAAACAAGACTGAAATACTTAGATAATGACTCACGTGTTTATCCTAAAACTAGCCATGCTTCCAATGCAGCGCAGCGTAGAGAATACAAGACAAGAAAACTGAGCCGTGGACCTTATCAAAATAACGCAAATTCTTACCAGAAATACGGTATAAGACATACTAAACGAAATGTGGCAAAGCTTGATTTGGTGGAAGCCAAATTTATGTGCACTGGCCATCCATACTTCAGCAATGATCAAGTATTGCCGATTACGGCGTTTTATGATAGTGCCGAAGACACTAATCCTCTATCAATCCTTTCGCTCTCAGTATCCTTGCCAAAGGTGGAGTTTAACCAATCTGCAGGAACTCTTGACAGCAAGAGACGAGGGAGTTTAATCTCTCGAAAAAGACATTCTCTCCACGATGCTTTGGCAGAAAAGGTTATACCACGGAGGGTTCGCGGACGTGGTTTGTCCAAACCGGATTTGTTTCGGCATAGTTTGACTAAAGAGTCTCTTCAGAAGGATGTTGATGAGATCATCGCTAGGAATCGAGAAAAGAAATTGGTTAGAATGCTCATTTTTTTCCTTTGTAGTGTGTGTTTAGTTGATGTTTCACTGGCATAATTCTGTAGCTGACGTCTTCTTTTTTCCTCGTTGTTTACTTCATTTTCGTCGCCTTTGTTATAGATATAGTTCATGCACATTGTCTTTATGTCAATTTTTTCAGACGCTATTGTTGGTGTTGTTGTTGTTCTTATTGTTGTTGATGTTGGTGGTGGTGGTGGTGGTGGTGGTGGTGGTGATCTTGGTGGTGGTGGTGCTGCTGCTGTGCTGCTGCTGCTGCTCTGCTGGTCATGCTGGTGCTGGCCATGGTCATGGTGGTGGTGGTGGTGATGTGATGGTGGTGATGGTGCTGGTGGTCATGGTGGTGGTGGTGATGGTGGTGCTGCTGGTGGTCATGGTGGTGGTGATGATGGTCATGGCGGTGGTGGTGGCGGTGATGGTGATGGTGATGATAGTGGTCGTGATGGTGGTGATGGTCGACAGCTGGTCGTTGGTGTTACCACCTATCTCGATTTGATTCCTGTAGCAATGTTATGAATACAAAAATGCCTGTCATGATTATATTATTATTCATGTAACAATCTCTGTGTATTTATCACTGAAATCTCTTACACTTGTCACAGCTCTGGGGTCCTAAAAGTTATTGCCCATTCTTATTTCCTCACATTCTTTCACATGACAGTTTTGTGGTTTTATGCAAGTCACTGTTTGCTGGCTGTAAGATTTCATTCTAACTGTGGGTCAAGTTATTTGGTATTAAGACCATGATCTGGAATCTTCCATTTTTTTACTTTCACTTTTCATGTGACTGTCTTTGAGGCCATAGTATGACCTTCTGTGTCTACCTAAATGATTATAATCATTCAAGATGTTTTCTGAACATTTTACATGCTTTTATGTAGATATAGCAATAATATATATTTGTGTAAGTTTGACCGACCATGGTTTTGTGGCACAGGTCAAATTTCAAATTGATTATTTAAAGATCATTGCTGTGCGAAGAGTGCCCTGTGTACTGTTTTATATTAGAGAAATTGTTTAGGCAAGAAGGTGATAAATGTATTACGCATGTGTGTCTTCTGGAAAAGTCTTCTTGTTCTTCTATTTATCTATCTATTTATCTATCTATCTATCTATCTATCTATCTATCCATCCATCCATCCATCCATCCATCCATCCATCCATCCATCCATCCATCCATCCATCCATCCATCCATCCATCCATCCATCCATCCATCCATCCATCCATCCATCCATCCATCCATCCATCCATCCATCCATCCATCCATCCATCCATCCATCCATCCATCCATCCATCCATCCATCTATCTATCTATCTATCTATCTATCTATCTATCTATCTATCTATCTATCTATCTATCTATCTATCTATCTATCTATCTACAATCTATCTATCTATCTATCTATCTATCTATCTATCTATCTATCTATCTATCTATCTATCTATCTATCTATCTATCTATCTATCTATCTATCTATCTATCTATCTATTTATTTATTTATCTATTTCTCTCCCTTCTCTGTCTCTCCCTCTCTCTTTTCTCTCTCTCTCTCTTTCTCTCTATTTCTCTCTCACTCCTTGTCCTCTTTCATGGGTGGTTGGTGGACTCTTCTGGTGGGGTCTCCTTCTGTTTTATCATTCTGCTATAACAGTCTGTCAATCGTCTCGCCTCTTCTTATTAGCACAATATAGCTGTTACCGCATTGATGTGCTTTCTGCAAACTCCGACTCAAATCTCTCCCTCTCTCTCTCTCTCTCTCTCTCTCTCTCTCTCTCTCTCTCTCTCTCTCTCTCTCTCTCTCTCGCCCTCTCTCTCTCTCTCTCTCTCTCTCTCTCTCTCTCTCTCTCTCTCTCTCTCTTTTTCTCTCTCTCTTTAGCTGAATGAATTTTAAAAAATACATTGACCCTTACATTTGTTAGCTAGACACATTAAATCCTACTCCATAAACGATCACACTGTATCAGTAAGTCAAGTCTTTTCAGTGTAATAAGCAGAACGACTTACCTTCGTATATCTTCAGCTTGCAGTAATTCAGATTTGATCAGAGACGTAGACATGTATGAACAAGGAAGGAGGGTGGGTGTGTATTGAGGCAATTATTTATTCTGTTGGTTTACAAATTATATATCATTGTCGATATGTTTCTTATTTTTTTATATGTTTGTTTGTATATTTATCTATTTCAGTCCTCCCTGGAGAGATTTCGCCATGCTGCCAGGATGATCATCCTCATGCTCAGAGCTGTAGGATTAAAACCGTAAGTTTGAGTTAGGAATCTCTAATGCGAACTGCACTGGTTTCTGACTGAAATATCAGAATGAGATACTACTTGAGAAAGGGCCTGTCGCACCAAAATAATAGTTTCATATGATAGGAATTCTTTCACACGTAATAGGAATTCTCCCGCACGTCCGCAGAATCACACTGAATACAGTACAGAAACACCTCAATCTGTTTGCTTGGCGCTCTCCAGCCAAATTCGATCGATTGACAGTCAGTAGTATGATGATGACTTCAAGACCTTTAGTTTAAATGACATCCTATGAGTTGGACGGTGGGTGGAATCTCATTGACACTAATAGTTGTGACGTCTCCATCCAACTGAATTAGTCGGCCGATTGTATTCGGTTTTAAAAATAACTTTCCTTCAAACCTAAAACGTTTATATCTGAAATACTGTTCTGTTTGGTTGGGTTTGTTTCTTTTAGAAACCCAAACGGTGTATTTTTTAACTGATACTGTATTTTGTCACAGTGTGCGACAAGAAGAGAGCAATTACAACTTTCTGTCGTGGACAGTGGTGTATGATGAAGTGCTAGGGATATCTAGACTTAACTACGACAGTGGAGCGCTCACTTTCGACCCCATGCTCTACAAAGCCAGTAAAGAGGTGAGTGCTGTGGGGGAAGGTAGTGCTGGAGATGATGTTGCTTCACGTAGTGATGATGTTAGGTGATATTGATACTAATGTTGGTGGTGCTGTAGATGATGGTTCTAAAAATGTTCATGGTAACTCAGGTGATATTAATTTTATAGGTACTTTGGTGATCTTGTTTCCAATGTTGATGGTACTGTAGTTGATGGTGGTACTAATGTTAATGTTCCTTAATGCTGATATTAATGTTGATGGTGCCGTCAGGGATGGTGGTGGTGCTAAGTTTGATGATGCTGTAACTGGTGTTCCAGTGTTGATTTGTGCTGTAGGTGATGGTAGTGGTGATGTTGATGGTGTTGTGGATGATGCTGGTACTGACGTTGATGTTGGTGTTGGCGGTTGTGCTGCAGGAGGGCTATGTTTAGACATGGTAAGACCCTAGGCTATCGAAAGCTGTTGGTCGCATTTGGTAAATAGTAAGAATATATTATGTCATGCATGGAAAGGGCTGCTGCCAAATCGTAATGTTTCTCTTCTCTTAGTTCAAAGTTGGCAGTAAGACGTCAGTTTTTGGTTTCCATAAAGTTTTGTCTAGATATTTCACAAAAAAAACTTTTTTCATACTATTTGGCAGTCTACAATTACGCAAGAGGTCAAGGACATCTTGAGACTTCCCTCAAACCAAAGAACAGATGCAGATGTTCATACTGTCGTGATGTGTCTACAGCACGTGGTGCCAAGCTTTGCTGAGTTCCCCATCAGAATACAACAGTCTATGGTCAAAGTCTGTACATATGAAAAGTGAGGGCTGCAGTTCGAATCACGAAATTGTTGTCATTAATGGATTTAATAGTGTTTCTGAGTTAGCGTGGCAACAATACCTACAGTGCTGAGTGCTTCACGATGTTTACCTCCCCCCCCCCCCTCTCTCTCTCTCTATCTATCTATCTATCTATCTGTCTGTCTATCCATCTCTCTATCTATGTATTTATCTATCTATCTATCTATCTATCTATCTATCTATCTATCTATCTATCTATCTATCTATCTATCTATCAGTCTGTCAGTCTGTCTGTCTGTCTGTCTATTTCTCTATTTCTCTATCACGTGTCACAGAGATGAATGGTTGACGCTTTCATTGTGACGGATAGAATGATTGAATGATTGGGAAAGAAAGTGAGTGAGCAAATGAGTGAGTGGGTAGCGTAGCGAGTGCAAAGGGAGTGTTTATCCAGCATTCTCTCTGAAAGTAAGACCTTCTCGTCGACCTCTGACATTCATTATTCTTTCTTGCAATTTCATTCTTGAACACCAGGTTTGAGGCTGGCAGAGTGATCATTCGACAAGGTCACAGGGCTGAAAATTTTTACCTCATTCTCTCAGGTTGTGGTACGTTATAAGAAGAGTTTTTAGTTAAGTCTATTGCAGCTAAGTCAAAATTTGGCAAAAAGAAAATGTTGTTTGTAGCAAAGCCTCGCGTAAGAAACAATACCCAAACGGTACAAAGAAAAGCAAACTAAAAGAGAAGACAGAAAATGGCCGATATCTCGGCAACAGCCTTTTTTCAGGAAAAAAAAAAAGCACACGAAAAAAACAGCGAGGCTTTGCCACATACTACTTTTTGTTTTTGCCAAATTTTGATTTTGCATATAGCCTTGCTGTGACCCCGCAGTTTTTCTGTGGTTTTTATAATATTTCGTCTATTTCAGCTAGAAAGTTTAGCATAGCAGGGCACTTGGAATTTTTCTTTTTTCGTACTTCCAAAAAAAAAAAAAAAAGTAATTAAATTCCGGGGGACCAGAGAGAGTCACAACAAGAGATCTTGAGAGGAAGATAATACTCGGCAAATAAGTGTTTGGGCTCGTGACTTTTTTCTTTAACACTCTTTGGAAAGTCTTTTAGGTATGTAATGCTCCAGCAAATGTCATTACTTTTCATTACTGTCGTTAACTAGTCTTCAGTATTCTGAAATGATGCAGGAAGGAAAGGCATTTTTTGTCCTTAAAGACGAAAACTAAAAACAAAGGTCAGCCGAATTTCCTTATAAATGTGACAGGGCGTGTTTTCTTGCAGTCTGCTTTGACTAGCGTTATATTCTAAAAACCACAGAAAAACTGTGGGGTACCAGTAAAGGCAATATTATATGCAAAGTCAAAAATTGGCATAAAAAGAAAACGTTGTATGTAGCAAAGCCTCGTGTAAGAAATAATACCCAAACGATATTTTATTTCTATAGTATTATTTCTTACGCGAGGCTTTGCTACATACAACTTTTTCTTTTTATGTCAATTTTTGACTTGACTAGCGTTAATATTTGGGACGTGAAGACCCGATCCTCGTCAATGTATGTTATGTGCGTGCGCGCGTGAGTGCGTGTGTGTGTGACTGAGTTTGTGCGGTTGTCTATGTTTTTGTTGATCTGTCTGTCAGTCTGTCTGTCTCTTTGTTTGTTGGTGTTTGTTTCTGGGGCGTGTTGTTGTTCTTGTTATTGTTGTTGTGTTGCTGGTTTGTTTTAGACTAAAAGTGCACGTTGTCTATTTCAGCGGTCGTTACAGAGATGGAGAGCCGGGCCAACCACGTACACACAACTAATCTGTTGGGCAAAGGAAATAGTTTTGGAGTAAGTCTGTCGGGCTTCTGTCACAACGGGCTGCGTCACAATTTGCTCTGAGATCGAGAGAGAGAGAGAGAGCGAGACAGGGAGAGAGAAAGAAGCAGGGTAGTGTGTTGAGCGCTTCGCCGGCGCTCCATTCTGCTCTGTTGTTGACAGGTTTCTTCTGTAAAGCGCATAGAGCATTTTAAAAATGGATATGCGCTATATAAAATAATAATAATAATAATAATAAATAGCACAATTTTAATAAATAAGACGTATGTCAAATCAAAGTCAAGTATGTGTTTAAAAGGACAATTTCCATAATGCATACTATTTAATTTTCTCTTTGAATTTGTTAACATTACACTATATGTTATCTTTACACTGACAACAGTATTGTTTCATGACACGAGTCTGACGGCGAAAAAAAAAGTGATACTCGGTGAAAGTTATCACGCCGATTCTAATTTAAGATAGATTCTAATAAATTTTACTTTTCTATATTCATTATCCGTCTGTAACTGCAATCCCATACAATGCATAATACTGAATGTCTCACGGAAAAGGCAATCCTAGAAGCATATGTTTGTGACTGCCCTCTTCATGGGGTTTTATTTGTGCGCTATTTTTTCTTATTTTGATGCAAATTTCTTTTATTGTCAGGTTAGTATGATAAAGTAATGCTTGATATCTTATAGGCAGAAGTTGGACACCTGGGAAAAATAGAGAGGCACAGTTGTATAAGTGACGGTAATGTATTGTTTGAGATGAAAAAAAAACATTCTCAATAGGCAAAATATTTTTGCGGTTTATGGACTATAAAACAATATGAAACTTAATTAATTTACTTCACCGTTTGCAGGAACTGGCCTTTCTCAACATGTCCAAACGATCAGCCACAGTGACCTGCAGAGATGTTGTGGAACTTATCTGCATTGAGCGCGAGGATTTTATTGACATATTCATGCGCAGAATCAAAGGCAAAGAACCTGAGCACATTATCTTCCTGAAGAAAGTTGAACTGTTGAAAGGGTGGCCGATCAAACTCCTTCCACATGATAATCCAAAGATTTGTGCCTTCACATTTGTCAGGTAAGCTTGTCTTTGTTTGGCAGTTGCCGCCTTTCAATTTCAGGGACGCAGTGGTCTAGAGACAAGGTGCTCGCCTCTCATGCCGAAGGCACAGGGTTCGAATCCCGGTCGGTGCAGGCATGTTGGAAGTTTGGGATTTTTCTCATATTTTTCTGTCCCTGATCCTATGGTAGGTAGGATCGACCACCTAGTCTTCTCGGATAAGGACGAAAAATTCGGAGAGCCCGTGTGTACGTTGCGCACGTTAAAGATACCTTGGTAGTTGGAAATCGAAAAGAGCAGGCCGAACAGGCCGCTGCCCGGGGAAAATTCTAAAAAACTCATCTCTACCACAACAAGAAAAAATAAAAAGAAGAAAAATGAGGTGTAAATGGCAAGAGCAGCGAAACCTGCTAAACTAAAGACCTAAACACACACACGCCTTTCAATTTGGTCATTCTTTGTGTTCATTTTGTGCTGCCCTCTTGAATTTTCCTCCTCTTAAGTTTGTATTTTTCCTGTCCGCATTTGCAGTCCTTCTTAAAACGTTTTTCTTTCAGCCAGTCCTTTTATTTTGGCAATGTTTCACATCTCCACCTTTGCATTTTGTTCTCCATTCATTCTAGTCTTGACCTTTCAGTTTTCTTGTTCTTCTTCATTTCCGTGTCGTTGTCTTCTGTTTTATCTTTTGTCAATTCCTCGCTTTTTTTGGTACAAAATTGATACGTTGTTAAAGTTAATGGAGATCCAAAGTGGTGAACAAGGGAAGTAACACGATTTTACTTTGTGTAATCCATAAGCCTTACAGGGTGCAGGGACATTATCTCTTGCTAAAGTTCCAATAACGCAATCATGCATTTTGGTCGTGAATACTGAAGTGGTGTGTTTGAAAGCGGGTGCTTAGTACCATCATCTTGTCCATAGTGTTGTAGCTAATGGTGGTAGGGGGCGTATGGTCTGAGAATACGAAACTATAATGTTATCATGGTTGCAGTTGTTGTTGTTGTTGTTGCTGTTGTTGTTGTTTCAAATTTATGCATTTCAGTTGAATATGCACCGAGACTTACCGAGTTTTGTTATGTTCAGAATTTGGAAATATCATTTTTACAATGAACGAAATCTTCATTTCTGCACGGCTATAGACGTGGGGTCATCCTTTGCCATGACAGTGACAAAAGTGACTGGATTATCGTAGTTGTGTCCGGTTCTTGTAAAGTCCTGAAAGCGCTGGCTGACTCGCCCGTCAAGAGACTCACGGAGACCAGAAAACCTCTTCACTCACACAGTAAGTAACATCAACGTCTGGGGCTGTCACTGAGTGGCAGTTTTACTCATAAACGTGGATCATCGGACTGCGGACATGCCCTGTTTTGTCATTTTCCCAATTTCAAATGTATTTAATTTTTATTTCTTGCTTTTTCAAAACTTCTTAATAGAGTACTAAAAGTGCCCTGCTCGATTGTTTTAAATGATTCTAAAACGTAACTTTTATTTATTGATATTTTGAAATTATCATTAGAGTCCTGGTGTCCAAAAGTGGGTGGTTGGTGGGGCTCTTCTGGTGGGGTGTTCTTCTGCCCTGTCATTCTGTTAATTCTATCTATCATATTACTTATTCCTAGCACAAAATGACCGTTACGCTGTCCACGGGTTTTCTTTATAATTGAAATCCAGACTGGAAGACCCCTGAATTTGTAGAACTTATATTTTGATGTTTGTCTCGTAATGAACAAACGGGAAAACCTGTGAGCCAAAAGTTTTGACATTCAAAAATCAATTCCTATTGTGATCTTGACATCTCCATTTTCTTAATTTATTCCTCAATTTGTCAAAGTGCAAAAATTGAAATAGCAAAACGGCGGAGAGGATAAATTATCCACCAACGATCAAAGAAACACCCGTAATCATAAAGTTATGCAAATGCAATAATGTTGACGGACAGCGGAGAGTCGGTCGCTGCTCTAACTGAAAACTTACTCAGTCATCCACAGACAATTTAATGTTACCAACATTATCCTTTTTGTCATTCTTTTCAGACATCAGATTAGCACAAACTTCGTCCAATTTCCCCAAAATCTACACCACTACCACTGCCAGTGCCAACAAGAATGCCCGACAGCAGCAACTACAGCAGCATCAGCATCAGCTGCAACACAAGACTGGGAAATCTGGTACCCCCGTACCTGAGCCCAGTCTACGAGTGACCCCGATAAGTCCACTGGCCAGTCGGAATGAAACAGAATGTACGGGTTTTTTTGTCATCACAATTTCAATTATTGTAACTAAAAAAACAAAAAAGGAAAGAAAGAATAACTGTAAAGAACTTGAGACAATGAAAGAACTATAGGAAATCTACAAAGGATGCGAACTCCCTTCAGCCACGTGTTTCGGGCCTTTATTTGGCTTGCTTATTTCTTATTTGTTCCAACTCTACTTTTTGCACAACTAAGAAATTCGACGTTACACATTTGCAGCTTTAGAATTATGATAAGGAGTTAGCATAAATTGGAACTGTGGATCAACTTGATAAGTGCCACAACGTATTTTAAACAAGTGTGAAAATGTACATTTGTTGTACCTCTCCTGCACACTAAAAGATCTCCAGGTTTTCAGAAAATGGGAGATAGAACAAACAAGAACTAAGGTCCCGATTTCTGCACAGCTTCTACACAGTTTGAACAGAGAACTCCTCTGCATGTTTCTAAGTAGTCATATTCTGTGAGACTTAAATCTAAGTCAAAAGTTTACTGTAAAATTTAATTATTATGCGAGACGCACTAACTTCACAAGTATTTTGTAAAGATCTTTCTTGTGAATCTCGTGACGTTGGTGTTATTGTGATAGGGCTCAATTCTTGCGCCATAGAGAAAAGAAATTGCTGAACATTTTAGTTTAGTTTTGGCTCTTTTGAAGTTGTTCAGTGAAGTAGAGTTTTTTTCAGTCATGTCAGTTTAACTCTCAAGTCATTTTCCTCATTACCTTTTAGACAGACACAGTATCTATAATATATATATTTGCTTTGCTCTATATCCTTCTGCGTGAATATATCAGTGGGCCAGTGAATAGGGCTATATGTATAAATATTCTTATCGCTGAATATTTAAAAGGAAAAATATCATTAAATCATCAAATACAGTACTGTACTTCATTCAGGCATCTGTAGGAAAGAAACGGGTGAACTGCGTAAACTGATCTATTTTTACTATTACTGCTGAAAGTTCATCACAAAGTCTCCAGAAGAGTTCTACATTCTTCCATTAGACCATTAAGTATCTAGTGCCCGATGCTCCATATCTGAAACGTCACTTGGTGCTAAGTGCTCAATTTCGGCAACATTTGCATATTAATCTAATAATAATTTTACATGAGAAATATTTATATTTTTACGTGTATTTTACATGTTAAGTTTGCATTTTTCAGTAGTTTTGGATAAGGCCGTCTATGTCTGGGTAGTAGAAGTTCAATTCAGAATGCTTTGTGATAGAATCTGCCTTGTATGCCTTTTTTAAAATGTATTAATTACCGAAGAATTCCAACTCTTTCAGTGCACCTGTCACAAGTAGAGCATATTGCAGAGATCAACAGTATTTATTACAAGAAACATGTGCTGCCATCCATTGTAGCTCAACGGGTAGGACCTTTGATCTCACTTGCTTGCTCTCTCACTCATTCACTCACTCATTCTCTCACTCATTCACTTACTCACTCACACAATTACTCACTCACTCACTCACTCATACAATCACTCACTCACTCTTTCACTCATCCACTCACATACACACACACACATAATACTTTAATTTTTTTTTAAAGTTAAAGGGAAAAATCAGAGGTGAAAAATAAGAAGAACTGAATGGTAAAAGATAAATAGAAAGGAAGGATAAAATTTATGAAAGACGGAAAGAAGGATAAAATTTATGAGAGGGAAAGAAGGATAAAATTTATGAGAGGGAAAGAAGGATAAAATTTATGAAAAACGGAAAAAAGGATAAAATTTAAGAAAGACGAACAAAACGATCATCATCCAAGAAACGAAAATTCAAAAACTTCTTCGAGATTTGGATGGAAATAACTTTGAGGAAGAAAAAAGATAAATGAACAAGTAAAGTTGTGTTTAAAAAAAATAAGATCTGTCACATTGAGCAACATGGCTGGTGTCAATGTTCGAGGTGAGTAAGGTCTTGGGGATAATAGCGCATTCGACTAATCGAAAGGCCACTCACACTCGTCCAGGCACAATCATAATAATTAATAACACACTTGTTGAATATATATATCAGGCCTGAAGGGCCATACTACTTTATTACTACGGATACAATAGGTATGATTGCAGATACAATAATGTGTTTGCAGATACAATAGATAGGATTGCAGATACAATAAATATGGTTGCAGATACAATAGATAGGATTGCAGAATACAATAAATATGGTTGCAGATACAATAGATAGGATTGCAGATACAATAAATGGGACTGCATTAATTAGTGGCTACATCAAAGCCCTATTGTGGGAACTCCAGCTTGTCGCTGAACTTATTATCTGTAATTCAAGAGTTCTAATTCCACATGGGATACAACTAAGGCATTCGATATAACATGAGATACAATCTCTACGTACTACGTCTACAAAAGATTATTTTTCTATGAATGACTTCAATACTTCTTTCTTTCCACACACACTATCATTCTACACTGTATTAATCCTGTCTCTATTGTGAGGATTGCCAGGTGGCTTTCCTACTACTCAGCTTCGCCACTGGGCTGATCTAGTAATTCCAGTCTCTATTGTGTGGACTTATAGATTGCCTACCATTATACGCTCGTAGCCAAGTACGAGCGTAGATCCAAAGGACACGGTTCGCACTTTTGGCCTAGTGCGACGAGGCGTTTATCAATTCTCTGGATGACGACACAGTCACTCCACTTCGACTTCACTTGTATCTATTCTGTCTGTGCCCGACTCCTATTGTCAGGCCCTGGAGCTCGAGCCGAGAGGAACCTCACTGGATCGAATGATTTCCACAGCCGTTCTCTGCTTAAACAATGGTGACTTAAGCTTATATACCTCCAGCCAAACCCCGTGAAAGTTTCTTGTCTCACCTTCCGAAATCATGCCGGGTTCACGTGCCCCGTGCATTGCTTACACAACTCACCGCCTTAAGGCGTGAGTCCACTAACCTATAAAATCCCACCTTTTTATTCTAAGGGTCGGATCACCCTAACACTACTCACTGGATCCCCAAAAATGAGATCATGACAGCTGGGTTGTGAATAATATGTGAAGATCCAGATGGGAAAACGGCCATAGTCACATATCCTTGAGACTGAAAAATCAATTTCTTAAGTTTGAAAGTCCCGAAGTGCATTGTTAATGGAGATAAAGAAGATCAACCTGTTTCATCAGAGGGAGACTTGACTTAACTCATTCCATACGTTAACTTTTGTGGGTGTGGACGGGAACTCTCAACACTGTCCAGTTTGAAATTTAGACGTAGTTCAATGATGTTGTTTCTGTAACTCAGTATAAACACAAGACATAATACATTGGACATTACAGTAAAGGAAAATCAATGAACCAGGATGGGATTCAATATTTAGAGAAGTTGGCTTAGATATTAGTGATAGAAAATCGATAGAAAATCGGTGTCCACTGGAGCTTTCCGTAGCGAATTGAAACTCTGCGAGCCGAATATTCGGCTTAGCATAGAGAAAGAGTTAAGCAGAAAATACCAGTTTGGGGGGCAAAATAGGCATTGTAATAGTTTCCCAAAAAACCTTTAAAATTGGATTATGGTCCTTCTTCCATTCTGGACTTCATGGGTAATCTATGTTCATAGCGATAGGTTTATATTACTATGTCCTAATGGCTTAAAGCCGATTTGCCATTACAGAGAAGACAAGAAGAGCCAAACGATGCTACAGTTAGCGCTCCCACGGGACATGACCCACGACAGCTACCACCAGTGTTCAGACCAAAACGTCAGTCCTACGGTCTCCAGCCGCCAGCACTAGATCTACCACAACTGGTGGTGACGGAGCCGGACGCAACCTCAGAGCTACAGAAACCGCTTAAAAGCAAAGTGTTTATTGAGATCACCAGGCTGGAGTCAGGAGATGTGTTTGTAAGTGTAAAGGCCATAGGCAGACACCATATACGCTTTACATCGAAGTGCTTAACCGGTTTGGGGGGTGGGGGGGCGGGATATGTCCCCATATTTGGGGTTTCCAGGGAAAACACCTTGGTTACTACTATAATGAACTAGTAAATTTTCAAGCTAAGACAGTGTTAAATGTCACATTTATGTCGTGAATCAAAGTTAAATTTTTTTTATTTTTTTTTCAATTTTTGCAAGATTTTTTTCTTCTAGTCTGATGAAAGTCTTTAGCCTAAGTTCGCATCAGCTGATTTTGATCTGCGACGTCACGGCACTGAGTTTCAATAAGACCTGGCCCACCAGCAGACTAGTTGGATGGTGACATCACAATATTGAGTTTTCATAGAGACCTCACGCACTAGCCGGCTAATTTGGACATTGAACCTCAATTTCGTGACGTTACACCCATCCAACTAGCCGGTCTATCAAACTTGACTAGAGCTCGCCTGGGCTTACCCCGTATTCACACCAGAGATCCGCTTTCGTTAACTTTTTTACGACTCACGAACGGATGACGTACGAAAGTTAACGAAAGCGACTCTCTGGTGTGATGGCGGGGCTAGTGACCAAAATTTGGCCCAGATTTCTCTTAGTTTCATCAGAGAGTATAGATGTATAGAGAGTGTTCACTTCCGCCAAATCTCGAAACTAGGTCGCTGCGGTAAACAAGAAATTGAAGAGTTGAGAGAGACCTTCTTCACCAAAGATGGTGTGCATATCTGTTTACTGTGGTTTGTTCATATTTTTGGGCTGACTGAAACTATTTAAAACCGTTTGTAAGCTCCCACACCCCGTGGAAATGCACACACGGACATTGTTTACCGCAGAGACCTACTTTCCGCTCCATCCTAACAGTGGTTTCGCAGAGCCTCCCGTGTCTCGCAGTGCAAATGGACTCTCTCTATATATATATCTATACTCTCTGGTTTCATTCTTTCAGAATTTACTGTACAGTTTTCTTGCGCGTTTCTAACTTGGTTCTCTTTGGGATGTTCATTTCCTTTGGTGTATTTCAACTTTATCCTGTGATCATTCTGAACATTTTCAGGGTCTGGAGCAAGTCGTTTTTGAGGGTATACGTGATGTGACGTCATGCAGTTTGGTGTCTGAAGGGGCGGAGGTTGTGCTCGTCAGCAAGAAATTTTTCACCAGACATTTGACTGAGGAGATAACTAAACGAATCAGACAACTGGTAATTGGCTGGACAGTGTAGGATATAGTGGATGTGGCTGTGACGACTGTTTTGTTGTTGTTTGTTGCTGATGGTGCTGGTGGTGTGTGCCTCGGTGGTGATTTAAAAACCCGATTAATGCTTGTCGCCAGGGTCAAACTAGTTATTTCGTTTGATCTTGTTTTATTTCTTTTCCTTCCCATTTATCTGCTCTCACCTTTTTCCCTACATTTTCTTGACTGTCTTCGCTTCAGATCAGGTCTGATTATTTCTTGCAATAATAATTATTACCTTCTTTTCCTCCCCGCCGGTTTGGGGCTTTTTGATTCTGTAATGGTTCCATGGTCTTTGTTCGTCATGTTTGGGCAATTATTCTACTAGACAAATTCCATTTCCTTTTTCTTCTGTTTTTGTTTTTCTTGTTTTTTTTTTTCTGTCAGTTCCTGCATTATCTCAAAATACTTTTCAATTTTTAGTAAATTTTACTGCATCGGTTCATCTAGAGGAAAACATATGGGTGGAAGATGCAACTGGAGGGTTCTATTTGAAAAAATATTTATAAATTCATTTCCATCCCTTTTGGTGCTTACAAATTACTTACCCATGTGTCTACAGATTCGACCACTGCCCAGTGAAAAGACCCTGCAAAAAAACTTGAGGACCAAAAAGACGTGGGAAGCGTATAAAGCAAATACCGTAGCCAGACATTCCCAGGGAAGAGAGCGGGTCACGGCGTTTCTGAAGACGTGATGATTTTCTGCAGGAATAAATGTGAAAATGAGAAAACCATGCAGAAATAAACATCTCAACCTGAATTACGTATACAGCGAGAGCAGTGGTGGGTAGGACACGAGCATGCCAACTTGTCTCACCCGTGTCAGATGCTACGGACTTCAAGTTTACAAGAAAACAATGCATGATGTAAACGCCCAAAGAGCCGGGTCCTCTGTGCAAGCGAAAGGAGGATGAAATTGCTGTACCTTGAGTTTATTACTCAACCTCAGGATCTCAATCAACCAGCTGTTACTCAACTTAATAAAACATCATAACATTAGTGAACGTAAATCAAAGGCCGAAACACTGCTTTGACGCGGGTCCTCTCCTTCTGAAGCAAACTATAGTCTTATTCTCTCAGGAATGTCCTTTTTTTTTTAAATTCTATTTCTTTCCTTTTTAATTTACTATCTGGTCTACTTCAGCTGTCCTGGAGTTTGTTCATATTTTAATAATTAATTTCATACCACAACGATATGGATGAGTTAAAAACCAAGTTGTTGTGAAAGCATGCACAAAAATACTCGCCAAACACCACGTTATTGTTTGACTGAAAACTTTGATGTTGAGGACAGTGTAGGTGATGAATTTATATTCTGAATGGAGAAATCGAGAAATCTCAGGAATAGAATTTCTCCCTAGAGGTACTTGTAATAATGATGACATTAGACAAATTAATAGATTCTACACTGGAATGTGGGATCCGAGACACAGAATACTGAGACGAATCAATTGGTCGTAGTCCGTCCAACGACTTGTGCGCGTATCATCGATGTCAACTGTGCAACAGTTCGCATCACGCTCCTTCATAATTGAAAGAAAAAGAGTAGTACTCACCGTATTTATAGCGCACAGTTTGTGGACATAATAATATAGTGGGAGAAGGAATGGTTCGTCTCAGTATTCTGTGTCTCGGGATAAGTCAAGAAAGCTCAAGAATAGAACTTCTCACTAGAGGTTCTTGTTGACAAATTAATAGATTTTATAGTGGAATGTGGGATAGACACAAACGTCTCAGTACAGTAAATTAGAGCTGCAAAAATGGCAGTTGTTCGTCCTCAGTTATAATACTGCGAAATAGCTCAAAATGTTGCTTCTTTTCTTAGTTTGTCATGGTTTCCTTTAACCTTCACTGATCTCGTATCTGTTTACTCTCGTAGACATCCTCACGTAGATTTTTTTAAATTCTGTTGTTGTTTTACGCTGCCGTCCTAACAACTTATTTATGTGTAAGTATATGTACTTGTTTATAAGTCTGTTAGTCACTGATATACTGTGTATGGTTCTTAGTGGTCTGTCTACAGCATCCGCTATTTTTACTGAAAATGACACATGAAAAACTCTAGTTGCCTCTATAGCGGTGATGAGAGAAGCGGAACGGATGCTGTGGGCAAGTATACAGAGGTAATATAAAGAGTGTTTTACTTTTTCATACGTCATTTTCCGTAAAAATAGCGGAGCGGATGCTGTGGACAACATCACTTAGGTTGTTTTAAAATGAAAAAAAAATAATGTTGAGCTACTGCAAATTGAAATTGTACTTCATGTTCTTGCCATGTCTCTGATAGCCAAATCTATTCGGGATAATACCTGTACCACTTTTCTCCAAGAAATTAATAACCATCCGTAAATGCAGCATTAGCAAAATACGGTGAGAAATAATTATATTGTACGGCCATGTGATATGGCAAATTGTATTGATTATGCAGAGATCTTGAGCGCTTATGGTGTGTTAATCTGAGCTCCACTGACGCACTTGCCTTTATGTGGAGCAGTAATTTGTTTTACTGAGAGTGAGCGAAGGGAAGGCTTCCATATTACCTGTGTGTGAGTATTGGAGTGGTGGAAACCTAGGCAAATTGATACGAATTAGTGTTATATCTTTACTTGTATAGATCTGTGCTTGATGTTCGTGATAATAGAAGATTGTGTATGACTCATTGTAAGAGTTATTGTCTAAGCCTTGAGGAGGTATGGACAGTATATGTTTGGGAGGGGGAGGAGGGAGAACGGAGAGAGAGAGAGAGAGAGAGAGAGAGAAGGGGGAGAAAGAGAGAGAGAGACGGAGAATGAGAGAGAGGGAAAGAATTAAATAAGATGTTACAATGCATTGTAGTTTCTGAACAAAACCTTTTGTGATTCTTCTAGCCCTTGTCGTTTCGAGAAGGAATTGCCAAGTGTGGAATTTTAAACACCCATCATCATCAGTGGCATTACTCAAATCATTTAAAATACTTCCATCTTCCTCTATTCATTAAGATGGGGGATTGGGAGGGGCCTCACAGCTAGAATAGCTTAGGGCCTCTCTTTAGCTAAATCCGGCCCTGGCCCTAATCCTAAACCCCCCCCCCCTCCACACACACACACACACAAAACCATTACTGTGCAAACAAAACCAAATTTGGTTGCAAAACGCAAGTAGTCTTTCCAGAATTTCATTCATGTTTTTTCCTAAACATAATAGGTGTCTTTATATCGCTGTGTCCTGGTTGTGAAACATTGTCACGGCCTGTTTAGATATTGGTGATAACATTAATATTAAGTTTTGTATCTGATAAGCGAGATTCGGGGATTATGTTGTTAGCTGCCCGAATAAGGTTTTGCTGCATTGTGTAATGGTTTTCTCGAGAATTGTTTCACCATGACGCTTTCACGTGCCTGGATGACTCACGCCTGAAATGTCGGTTTTATTTACACATATGTATATTATTTTATCATGTAAGTTGAAACCACAATTTGAAAGCCACATAATATTTATTTATTTATCATTTATTACTTATGTATTGTTTATTTCATTTGTTACATTATACAACGATTAATAAAAGTTCATACAGTTAGTAATTTTGAATTTTTTTCCTCTATTGTGAAAACGGTTTTAATTGTAATGCAAGTGGATCTAGGTTCTAACCCCCTTGGTGTGGGGTCTAACCTAGTTTATTTCTTAAAATGTTTCTAAGGCACTCACCTCCTGTGATATAACCTCAACTCTGATATAGTTCCCTCTCCGTTACAGCTTTATTTCAGATATAGCCTCATCTCTAATATAGCCTTATTGTACTGAAAAGGCGAGGACAGCTCCTTCAAAATAAACAAACAAAGAATAAACTAAATGGAGACTTGTAGTCCAAGAAGGATAGCATTCACTCTTCTTTCTACAAAAGATAACAATTTGTATTTCAATGGATTGTTTATTGCTTGTTACATTTCAACAAAAATTCATAGGGACAAAATATTATGTACATTTAATACATACGCATTATACTGTTTACGTTAACGGATTGTTATTCACGGTCAATACATTTTCACAGTCAAACCATTTGCTGACAGTCATCTAACAACCCACTGAAGCTTGTGCGATAATGAAGTATAATTATTTTACGTTCATACCCAGCGTCCCTTTCTTGCCTTCTCTCCCTCTGTCCATCTTCTCAGCTCCGCATGCATAGGTCTTATTGTTTATCTCTCCATTAAACACACTCACACATAATAATATACATATATTATACATATACACACACATATAATATCACAGATCAGCATAATCAGTGACATCAAAGAAGCTCCGACGACCCACGGCTTTACGCCATGACAGGTTTCCCAGCTGGCTGCAGACCAGAAACTGTTTCTTCTTGCGTCGCCTTCGAGGGTACACACGCAGAATGAAAACCAACAACAACAACAGCACCAAAATTTAAACAACAGTTTTCATCTGTATCCAATTAACTGTTGCAAGTAGCCATTTATTTCAGTCGGATCTCGGCGATAAAACGTCTTTTCAAATACCCCAATGTAAGAAAAGTTCAACGAATACTCCAGAAACAAAAATCGGCATGATTTATGGCAAATCCTAAATCATTTGAAAAAAAATATCTAAACCCTACAAATAAAATACAACTTTACTTTGAGGCATCATCAGGTATTTTATTTTAGCAAAAAGCATAATCTTACAGTAGCACCAGGATAGGATCTTTGTACAAAGCTGATTTACTATTATGCAAATTCTGAACTCCTCTTGACCAAATCAACATTTGAAATTTTGACCGCTAAATCAAGCTTTGAAAGACAAAAGTCTGGCAATGTTAAATGAAGCAATGATACCCACAGATCCGCGATGCCCAAGGGTACATTCTCATCAACAAGTTTACACTTTTGGCAAGAGGAAATGTAATCACAGAATAATGGGCAATTTTTAAAAGAAATATTTTTACGGATTTACCACCCTGACAAAAGGACAGGAGTTCCTCATTATACAATAAAACAAAACCGCAATAATAATGTTTTAATTTATCATGAACTTTATGTATATAAAACTAATTAAGAAGAACAAAAGTATTCAATAATAATTTTTAAAAATGTACATTCGTACATATTTACAGGGGTGTGGGTAGTTCCGTGAGATGCACACCTCCAAACACATCAGACATGTTGTATTGGAATTTGATATTAATAATAGTATTATATCGCGAAGTTATCAGATTCGATTTTTAAGAACATTCACTGACTTGACTCACATTTCTCAATGATTGGTGGTCGAAAGAGACTAATCCTCCACTGGTGGTAAATTAAAAGGGCACACTTGCAACACATGTCCACATTAGAGTTTGCTGTTAACTCTGTTTGGCGTGAAGCAAAAAACCAGATTATTTCATTAACCTTCTACGTCTCAAGAGTAGGGGAAAAAGGGAAATGTTATAAAATTTCTGGCCCACTATATGCGCATTGCAAATTATGTCCCGAAAGGGAGGCCGGGAGGGGGAGGGGGAGAGTGAGTAGCCCTGCAAAGTAATGCTCTCTGCTTAAAATAAGATATCTTTGTGGCCATAGATTTTACAGTACATCAGACCTTTTTTGGGTAAATGGACACGAGTAATGAAGATTATAAAGCCAATTTGGTTCTGAGTTTGGACATCATCCATCTCAAAATGCTACTGTAGAAATGTTTTTATGTGTGTGTTGTTGTTGTATTTTGGTTATGGTCCACAAATTAGTTCAAGGTTCCATTTGTTGACGTTCAAAAAAATGTGTATACATGTGACAAATGGCAAGACCTACATGACAACAAATCCTTGACACAGTGATAATCACAGCCAGGACAATTTCCACCAAAGTGGAGATGTACAGACCTTCCTCACACCAGTTGTTAGGTTCGTACAGGGGCGGATCAAAATATGGGTACCATATGCGCAGCGTCCAGTACGTGCCGAGAACTTGCCACACCAGCAAGAAAATGTTGAGGCCGCCGTCGACGATTTCAACTGTCCTGGGAATTGATGTTGACAGAAAGTAAATGGATTGAGACAGTCGAACAAAGAAAGGATTAGGCTTTGATCTTTCGTTAATTTATGAGCAGTGTCGTTGGCAGGGAGTAAACTGTGTAGGGATTAGTTGTATGTGGGACAAAATGGTGATTTGTAAATGGTTTGAGGAAAACAAGTCAACATTTTAGGTCTGATAATGGCTTGGTGATGCATTAATTGACCAGTTTAGTTTGCAAGCTCGAGAAGCAAGCTCGGGACTTGCTTCCCGAGAGCCAATGTGGCTTTCGTAAAGAGAGGGGAACGGCGGATATCATTTTTGCTGCCAGACAGATTCAGGAAAAATGCATGGAACAAAATAAAGCGCTGTATATCACATTTGTTGACCTCACAAAAGCATTTGACACAGTGTGTCGTGAAGGCCTCTGGAAAATCTTGGCGAAGTTTGGGTGTCCACCCGAATTCATCACAATAGTGCGCCAGTTTCATGATGGCATGCAAGCTGCAGTCAAAAGCAACGGCAGTGTTTCAGAGCCCTTTGCTGTCACAAATGGGGTAAAACAGGGTTGTGTCTTAGCCCCAACTCTGTTCAGCATCATGTTCTCTGCAATGCTACAAGAAGCCTTTAGCTCTCCTCCTCAAGGGGTAAGCATCAAGTACCGAACTGATGGCAGTCTATTCAACCTCAGGAGACTTCAGGCAAAAACCAAAACCAAAAGTACTCAAGTCTGTGACCTACTATTTGCTGATGATTGTGCACTTCTGGCACACGATGAGGATAGCATGCAAAACTGTGTTGATAAGTTCTCTAGTGCCTGTGACAACTTTGGCCTCACAATAAGCACAAAGAAGACGGAAGTGCTCCATCAGCCTACTCCAGACGACAAGTATCCTGTGACCCCAAATATCAAAGTCCATGACAGTCTTCTGAAGGTGTCGGAGAACTTCACCTATCTTGGCAGTACATTGTCTTCCGCGGCTCGTGTTGATACTGAAATTCTCTCAAGAATCAGCAAAGCCAGCTCTGCATTTGGCAGGCTTCGAAAGAGAGTGTGGGATGTTGCCGGCATTCGCACAGACACTAAGCTGAAAGTGTACAATGCTGTGGTCCTTCCCACCCTACTCTATGGGGCTGAAACCTGGACAGTGTACCAATCGCATGCCAGAAAGCTAAATCACTTTCATCTGGCCTGCCTTAGAAAGATCCTAAGGATCAAATGGCAGGATAAAATTCCAGACACTGAGGTCCTCAATCGTGCCAAGGAATTGAGCATCTTCTGCCACCTGAAAAAAATTCAGCTACGTTGGGCAGGACATGTTGTCAGAATGCCCGACTCCAGACTCCCTAAGCAAATCTTCTTCTCTGAGCTCTCCAATGGAACGAGGAATGTTGGGGCCCCAAAGAGACGTTACAAAGACACTCTCAAGCAATCACTGAAGGCCTTTGCCATTGATGTGAGTGAGTGGGAAAAGCTCTCGCTTGATCGTGCAAATTGGAGGGCGGCCCTTACAGAGGCAGCAAAGCATGGGAAGCTGACAGAGTCCAGCAGGCTATCAAAAAAAGAGAACGGCGCAAGAAAAGGCCCAGTGGTACTGAACCAACGGAGCACTCTTGTCATTTATGCGGAAGGGTCTGCAGGGCAAAAATAGGACTTATCAGTCACATGAGAAGCCATAAGTCATGAAAGAACAGTCTTTCCATTCTGTCCTCTGTGTCCTTTAGTTCTCTTTATTGTCCATATGTTGAAATTCTCAACAATTTCTGTTCTTTATTCCTCTGGTGTTGTTAAGGTCATCATCATACCTGATGGACGAACTATTATTAGTTTGCAAGCTAAGATTTGTAATGTATTGTGTTGACTGTAATGGTGATAATAATTATAACAAAAGTATTAGTAGTGGCTACTGTAGTAGTAGTAGTAGTAGTAGTGGTAATAGTAGTCATAGTCATAAGTAGTAGTAGTAATAGTAGTAGTAGTAGTAGTTTAGTAACAGTAATAGTAGTAGTAGTAGTAGCAGTACTAGTAGCCACAGTAATAAGTAGTAAAAGTAGTAATAGTGGTAGAAGTAGTAGCATTAGTAGTAATAGTAGTGGTATTTGTAGTGGTAGTGGTAGTAATAGTAGTAATAGTAGTAGTAGTAGTAGTAGTAGTAGTAATCACTAGTAGCAGTAGTAATTATATTAAAAGTAGTAGTCGTCGTAGTAATAGTGAAAGTAGTAGTTGTAATAGTAGTTTTTATTTAGTACTGATAGAAGCGGTAACACTTGTAGTTGTAATTGCGATATCAGTAGTGGTGGTAGTAGTTCTTATTTTGGTTTATAGAAGGAATAAAGATGCTATTTCTACATTAGCCATGGAAAGAAAAGAGCGGAAACAGTTGTAACAACAAAGGTAACTTGAAGCCTTCATAAAAGAAGTCTCCAACAATGCCCCCTATACAGACAACAGAGGGAAGACAGCTGGCACCGAGGTGCGGCACTACACACTAAGCTATATGGGACAGCAGAGGAACTCAGGAGCACGGCGTCCTTCATAAAGGCTACCGACCTCCTGATATAAAGTCCCACACGAAGAACGCAGAAGAAGAAGAAGAAGATAATAGAAGTAACAGTAACAGTTATAATTTCAGATGGAGCATGTTTAAAATATAACAATTCTTAAGTTACTATGTCAAAGAGCAAATAAGCTTGTAGCCATAAAAACAATTTAATGCAGGAACTGTGAAAATCACCTGATTTCTTTCTAAATATTGATGATGATAACCTTAAAATTAATGATATTATAATGATAATATGGACAACTAGCCAACGTCCACAAGTATATCTTGCAGTCTTTAAACCAACTAACCAGTCTGCGTCATATCCCGCACCGCCACCATTCCATCCAAGCTACCTCAGCGATTTCAAAAAGAGGGGGAAAGAGGGCATTGTGCTCAGAACGAGGCTTTACATTATTTGAGAAAACGCAGATGGCCCATTGAAAACTATGGTATTAAAGCAATGTGTGGCAGTCGTAAACTCAAGATAATGGCAACATTAAAGGGGTGAAAATTTTTACGACTTCTATATTACTAGTGAATTTTATACAAAGGCATACTTAAACAGAAAATAAAATTTGAAGATTATTAGAACAAGCATAGGTGGGTTGAATGTCGTGAAGTTTCTCAAGATTAATATAATGTTTTATCATTGGTCATAGAATAACGCAACACTCCACCAACTCCTGTCAAATGCATTAGTGAACCACAATACAACAAGCATCCTAACCTGTTTTGGACTTAAGCTTTTTGCGGAAGGTGTAAAGTCCGTTCTCAAAGGTTTACTTATTCTAAACACTTAATTTTCAATTCCGTTCCCGTTTATGGTCTTTCATTTTCCTCATAGAAAAATATATAAGTGTATATAAAACGTGTATTATAACCATTTATGGAGACGTATTATGCCAGTTTTCTTTCTTTTTGAAGGTCCATCATGCAATATTTCTTATTTGATGTTTATTCAATGATTTTATATTTTTTGGCTTGTCCAGTAAATTATTACATTTTCTGAAAGAAAAAATATTTTTTTAAATACATAGAAGAGGATGCACTATTACCTCTGTGAAGACTCGCTAATGACGTCCACAAACGAATGCCGCCTCAACTTGTAATTTGTGTACAAGACGTGGATAATCTTGAGCAAGCCAAAACAGCCCCACACAAACATGAAGATCGGGATTTTAGGTTCAGCTGGGCAGTCTTGCAGGTAACTAACCCCTGTAAAACACAGAGTGAAGAAAGTTTTTTTTTGCTGTTTTTTTTTTTTCCTTCTGGTAAGGCATGTCTCATTGGGCACAGTATTTTACTCATTCTAAAGACAATAAAAGGGTGAATGCACGTCCGATTTTGGCATTTTTTAACCCTCCCCTCCACCTTCCAGTACTCTTTTTATACGATTGACTTCAACCCCCCCCCCCTCCCCCCACCTCCCTCATTCCCCCCTTATACGAATTGTGAATGTCCATGAAAAAGTTCTGATGTGTCAAAAGTTTAAGTGCCATTTTGCTTGAACTTTTTAGCTGTTTCATTTCATATACTCGTATTTTATCTTATATTCCAGTTTTATATAATCCTACACATTTTTGTTGGGTGAAACCAAAAAAAAACTAAGTGAAACCAAACTTTTTCATGCACTGCCATAATTGAAAAGAATTCGTACCCTCCGCAGACAGTCCTCCCTTCCAAAAGTGTATTCTTTTCATACGCCAGGATCACCGATTTCGCTTCCGCCCCCCCCCCCTTTTATCCAAGCACCAGTACGATAGGGATGGCCGCTAAAGCCGATATTCTCATCATAACGTTGGCTTTGCGAAATACAATTTTATATAGTTTTTTGCAAAATGTTAAGCAAAAGGCCCGTTGAGTACTTAGGGGGGGGGGGGTGGCAGTCCTATAGTCTAATAGAGCAGTAACCAAAGTGATAATGCCAATTGGTGGTATTTCTATTGTAATAAAAATAGCAGCTGTCGTAATAATAGCCGCTGGTAGAAGAATAAAATTACAGTGGTGGTAGAAGTTGTTTAATAACTAGTCTCGATAATGGCAACAATTGTCTTTATTAAAACAAGTATGAAACGAAAACTGACCTAGGAGGATGCAGGTGAGTGCAAAGCATCCTATAAGTATCAGCAAGGCATTGGCAGGAACTGTGGAGTGAGTGATCAAATAAAATGTAATTGTTTAGACAAATTTCATAATTATAAATGGTGACCTAGTTAAAAGTTTCAAGACCTATATTAAAAATTTAGTCTGGAAATCTAAGGTTTAGAAAGATCGGATACTACTAGGACTTTCACATAAATTTAAACTGAAAACGAAAAATCGGATAATGGAGAGTGTTACGAGTCTGGTCTGGGTGATAGTGTTACAGAGTGGGTGTTATGAATTAATGGGTTTATGACTGCATTTTAAAATCGAGAGGTATTTACTAATTAAGCTTTCGCACCATGCCACACACTAATAACAATCTGAATAAGTTTTTATCAACAGACCTGCAGGGCCACAAATTTAATTACCTTAAATATCCTAACAATTTTGTCTAGATCTCTTACATACTAAAAAGACAACATCAGCAGCATCAAATGAAAATTCAATAATATGTCACTAGAAGTCTCCTCTAGATTCCTATAAGATTAAGATCATTCTGACTCACTAACAATTTAAGTATGAACTATCTATCTCTCAGATATAGTCTGCCTACTATCTATCAAGCAATATACTCATGTCTCTGGCGACAATGCCATCTCAGCTATTTGTACCTACCGCTTATAATGGATCAAGCTCGTCAATACAAACTGACGTAGTTAAGTTAGATCTACTCTAGGATGGGCTGGCAATCCCCAGCCTCATCCAGACAAATCAATTCCAATTCACAGTTGTGTATGCCAAACATTCATACTAGATCTAGTTGCAAGAGAAAGACAGACAGACAGACAGACAAACAAGCAATCAAGCAAGCAAACACAAAGAAAGACAAACCAAAAGAAAATAGGCACAAGGTTGTGAAATGTTGAGCCCCGCACATTTTTCATAACCTCAAAGTTCTGCTGTGATGACTAAAAACAGATAGTCTGTGATGATGCACCAGAATTATTATAAAATATTTCTATCGTCTCCATGCCCTGAATGTTAAAAATGAATTTCATCACCGAAGTCTGTAATATAACATCAAAATAAGGTATAATGTCACAAGAGAAATAATTTAGAACCTGGTGTGCGAGAAAGGTATTTTGAACCAAAAAGAAAATTCTAGACAAGGGGTTGATTTTTAGCATCTCCAAAATTTTTATATGACTTTTTACAACATGGCGGTGGAGCATTGCATGACGGGCTTGGTGTCAATTTTGGTGAGGTAAATGAAAAATAGATAAGTAAATACATGTGGGAAGGATGAATGATAATAGATGGACTAAACCCCTCACTGAATGGTAACCATGGACAGGAAGAAGAAGAAGAGGACGACCAGGAAGAAGATGGCAGGGTGACATTAAACAGAGAGCGGGAACAACATGCATGAGGAAAACATTAGACAGAAAGGAATGGAAGTCTTTGTCGGAGGGGCTGCTTCCTGCAGTGGATAGAGACAACTCCGATGTGAACGGCGAAAGGTGAAATGAAAAATGCCTGAATTAGTATGTGTAAAACTTACTTGATGCACAAATAATATCATTGACTCCACAAACGAACTGTGCAGTTGTGTCCACATCTTTGTTCAACTCCTGCAGCTGTTGAAATATCTCGTTACTCTGTTGATCTGAGGGGCGGGTCGAGAAGGAAAAAACTTGAGCTTTGACGAGTACCTGATTAATTTCATGGCTGATTTGTTCACAAAACACATTCAGATGTTTACATTATTACATTCGTGAACATGCTGCGACATATGGGACCTTTGCCATCCATATTCAAGCAATCAGATTTAAGTATAAAGATACCCATAAACTGTACCAGGCTTCTTACCGTTGTGTACAAATTAAATATTCGTTCGTTTGGTTTTGTCATATTATGTTCTTCTCAACAAACATCTTTCCACTCATCCATTCATACTTGCTTGCCCATCAGTCTGCGCTTTCTTATCTTCTATTTCTCTGTATCCCAAGCGTGCTCGTATTTTCTAAAAGCTAGTGCAAATCTCGATGAAAAAAAAATAAATAGAGAAATAAGTAAATTGATTAATTAATATTAAATAAATATATAAAATACCACAAGAGGCTAATCTTGTACTGTAAACAGAACTAGCACCGAGGCATTCACACCTACAGATAAGCACATGCAAGGTAACTTAAATAACAATGAAACTGGTTCATAAGTTCAAGCGACAAATTTGATAGCACCTCACATGAAAACATATCTGCACTGAAAAGAATCAGTCGTGCAGATATATTAAAGGGGGACAAGACCAAACATATTGACGTTATTATTATTATTATAGTAAATGTAATCATTTCACCTGTTGATGCATAATTCCAGTTAGCGGATGAGGACACCGTTGACAAAACACTTTTACTGGACTGAGTTGACTGAAAGTTTCCTTTCGATTCGGAGTATTGCTACTTGCGGGGGAGAGGGGGGTTGTGAGGAAAAGGAAATATTAATAGGTTTGTTGTTGTTTTTTTTTAGCTGTCCGAATTGTTCTAGAGTATATGTACTAAACTACATAAAAATGCCACATAAATATTCGTAAACTGACTTATCTATCTATCTATCTATCTATCTATCTATCTATCTATCTATCTATCTATCTATCTATCTATCTATCTATCTATCTGTCTATTTATTTATCTATCTATCTATCTATCTATCTATCTATCTATCTATCTATCTATCTATCTATCTATCTATCTATCTATCTATCTATCTATCTATCTATCTATCTATCTGTCTATTTATTTATCTATCTATCTATCTATCTATCTATCTATCTATCTATCTATCTATCTATCTATCTATCTATCTATCTATCTAT